>JAVSBS010006056.1:0-10615 GCA_033124195.1 Coracias cyanogaster
AGGAGAGGAGAGGAGAGGAGAGGAGAGGAGAGGAGAGGAGAGGAGAGGAGAGGAGAGGAGAGGAGAGGAGAGGAGAACAAATGTATGGACACATATATCTAATGCACACACAACAAATTTTATACCTACGCAGGTGGCTAATGTTGCCCTCGCAGCACAGCCCCCGAGGGTGCAGCCAGCAGGAGTTCATGTGCCAGGCACGGTGGGCAGCACCTCGCCCAGCCAACTGGCATGGGGCCCATGGGAGGACTCACACGGCCCCAGGCTACCCCAGGGGAAGGATTGATTCCCCACAGGTTCTTGGAGCCATTGAGCCAAGCATGGAGCATTTCCCACACAGCGGAGCCTGCAATTAGCATGTGTCTTTGCTCCACGTTGAGATAGATGCAAAGCCTGCAGTCAGTGCGAGGGCAGCTGAACCGGCTGCTGCAGAGCACCCAGATGCTCATTCACATTTATTGCCCATGCTATATTTTTATCCTGAGCAGATATTTCATGCATCTTAGGCACAGCCATTGTGATGCGGTGGCTGTGGTTCGCAGAGCCGGGAGCACGGTGGGAGGAGGGACGGATGGCCGACACTTCATTCAGTGATTGCAGGCCTCCTCCAAGGCTCAGACTTTGAAACAAGACATTGGCAGGCCTATTTAGAAAAATGATTTCATCCATGTATGAATTAAGCCAAAGAACACAGTACTTGTCCCTTTGGTGTTTATTTTAGAATAATTATTACATGTTCCCTTTTCTTTCAGGAACATTAAACACAATGCTGCAGATGATTTTGTTCAGGAGGGTTGCAGATGGCTGCGATGAGGGAAAGTCAGTGGCAAAGACTGTCATATGCACTAATACAAGTACTCAAAAATGAACTTCTTGTGCCCTTCAGTGTGGGGAATGCTGAAGTCCAATACCATTTTGAGGGAAACTAAGATCAATAACAACTAGCTGACTTAATTGCTTGATGATTTTTCTAGGGCTGGGCTACCATTCCTGTTGTATTTCTACTCTTTAAATCGAGTGCAGACCTTTACAACGAAGTGCCAGCATTTGGTAGCAAGAGAGGCTTCCCTTGAGCAGCTGTCCTCTGAAAAACATGCAGTGGTTCAAAAATGTGGTTGCAAAATGTGGACAATGTGTACAGGAGTTATTCATGTTCACAAGAAAATGTGCTGCTTCATCTCCATTACAGTCATTAACCACAGCTGCGGTTTTGCAAGTAAGGAAATCTCTCGTTCTTAGAGCTCAGAGTTGGATGTTTGCAAGCAGAGATACAGGTAGTTCCTAGAATTCCTTTCCCAGCTTCAATGAGAACATACACAGACACTGGAAAAAGACTTCCCTTTATCTTAAGAGAGCTAGCACACAGACTGCAGAAGGAATTTAAAACAAGGCTTTAATGTCAGATGTTTCATATGGACCACATTTCTCACAGTGAAAAGGGAATGAAAAAATATATATATTTAAAAAAAAAAAAAAGACAATACACTGTCCAGGAAAACAAAGCAAGCCAGCCAGCTCTGCAACCATTTGATTAGGAGACAGCTCCAGAGTCGTTGCAGTACTGGCAGTACAGCTAAGCCAGAGTTCTCCTATAAGCCAGATGACACAGTTGGAAAAATATATTCCAGAGCTTGTTATCCATCCCCTGGACCTGCCAAATTTGCCCATATGGGACCACAGGTGTTGGTTCAACCCAAGGAGGAAAAGGATGGAAAAGGCAGCAAGATGAAGAAGATCAAGAACTCAAGCAGTAAGTATCATCAAGCCAGTGCTGAAGTTGCTACAAATGCCAATTTCTGATGGAAGGACTGTGATCTTCACAAAATCCAGCCCAGGTAAGAAGATGCTTACAGATACATGTATGGGCAGATATTTAAAAGCCCAAGACATAACTTGCCAGTCCAGCCTAGGACACTCCCTTTTTGCACATGTATGGTCACAGTAGTTGTCGAACGTTTGTGGGCACAGCAGGCTAGAAAGCACAGCCTTCAGCTTCAGTCACGAAGAGCCTCTTTCTGGCAGTTTATGCTGAAGAAGCAATTCCCTGAGCACTGTTAAGGTAAGTCTACTTACAGTGGTGTGGACAGGCCAGTGTGCTCTACCCCAAATTCCAAGCTGGCCAAAGGCAACCCAGCTCCTGTCTGGAAGTTGTATAGCTGTATTAGTGTAGCAGAGTGCCCAAACCAACTACCACACTGAAAAGCAGGATATATTAACCATTGCCGTATTCAACATGGCTGTGCAGCTTCTGGAGCTGACACCAAAGGAGCTGAAGTCTCTCTGAATCACACAGATGTAACCAGGGAGGAATCTGCTTAGCACCTGCACAGGTCTGGTCCTTCTCCAAGTGAATGAACTAAAGCAGAGTTGCCCTTCACTAAGCACAACATACCTGGATTTGAGTTCTGCAGGCTGGCCCGAGGCTGCTGGCTGCAGATGAGACAAACCCCGAGCAGTGCAGAGATCAGCACGATATTTCTCATTGGGAATCAAGAATGGGAATTTCATCGTCAAAAGCACAAAGGCCCAGCACTTAAACAGGAACAGCGTCTCTTACATTGCCAGCTTGAGCCATCCAAAAGTTACAGACAGGTTCCCATATTCATGAACTTGTCTTTAAATAAATATCATACCACAAGATATGATTTTAATAATACTTTTGGGGTTGATTGCATTTACTGTCTAGGGTTTTAACCGCTGGGGTCTACTTCCAAACACTTTCACAACAGGAAGGCTCAGAATATGTTATTTTATGTTCATTTTCAAATGAAAGCTGAGGTTCTTATGCATTCATCTTAACTCCAGGAGCTGTGTTTTTTAAGGCACACACCAAATGTCAAGGGACTCACAATAAAATCACAAGAATTGGCAAGACTGCCTTCGTTGGCTTTGGGGAATGAGCAGGTTGTTGTTGGAGCCACACATTAGAGGGAGACATACTCGCATGTTCCTAACCAGTGAATTATGCACAGAGGTATAATGGCAATCTGCCCAGCACTGACATACAGCAACAAGAACAGGATGCACAAAATTCCCAGGCCTCTTAAGCTAATGGAGAAGCTTTGTTAGTTCCTCTAACAAGCAAACCAATGACATAACCTGTCATAAACATGTTGGGACCATTACATACAGAGATGTGAGATATATTTAAACTATAAAAACCCATTTAATAACCAAAAAGACAGCTGTGTAATCTGTACATTACACTCCCAAAAAGGAAATAAAAGTAAAATGAACTGCAACATGTGTGTCTGGAGAGAAAAGGGGTGAGAGAGGCCTGAAGACCTCTCAGAGAAATTCTTCTAGACCTGCTTCAGCAGGAAACCACTCATATCTTCCATTCTCTACGCTGCTCTGAAGGAGAGGTGTTTTTACAGATTTTTTTTTTTTTAATTGAATGGCCTGTACACTAACAATGGGACAATTTTCAAGTAAAGGGAGGAAGCTGGGAGCAGAACTTCCTCTTCTCCATTGATGAGGGAAACCAAATGTGTATGCATCTCTGTGTCCAAACAAGCTAGGTACCATCACCTGGGATCACAACAACAAAGTCTGAACGGGTCCCTATTTTTCTTGCAGTGAAGTGCAAACACTGAAGTGGCAGGCACAATTTGACAGAAAAGAGGGATCTGCATTCTTCCCCACCTATCTCTGCATTTGGTCTTAAAGGCATTGGATTTATGTGCAACATGAAAACTGACTCAAACCTCTTTAACTAGGACTATGATCACAATATACTTGGGGAGGGAGTACTATGGGGTATGGATGTTTTTATAAATCATATGTTTTGCCATCTCTATGGAGGACATGTTTAGCTGCATAATAATTCATTGAGGTTTTGTCAGGATCAATTTACATTTGTCAGATGCTCTGCAGTCTTCAAACAAAAGCCATAAATAATGGCACTGCACCAGTATTTCATCTTTTTAAGTGTTGTGATTTATAGCCCATAGAATGGGAAGATGAGACAGCGGAGTGATGTATTCCTCTCCCAGCTGCAAGCATGGATCTTCTCAAGAGAGGAACCAATGTACATAACTCAGCAACAACTATCCCTAATAACAAAATAGAGATTGAAAAACCCTTCCGAGGTGCCTAAATGTCTGTACCTAATTTATGGGTAATTTACAATGGAAATCGACTATATAAAAATGTATACAAATTTGTAGCCTTGCACATCAGGGCAGATAGATAGTTTAACTACAAAATAATGAACATGAATTGTCTTCTGTGAGCTGCCAGGTAGACATTTTGATTGCCTAGATTTCATTAAACTCAAACCAGAGAGAGCTTGAAGTCTTCCAAACATTCTTTATCAAGTGTGTCGGTGCTCTACAGCCGATGACAATATATTTCACCAGAGTTGCCAAAAACTTGTTTAATTTTAAGCAATGCCTGTATTGCATTACTTTTTACAAGTTGAGCCAGCATGTAGGGCACAAGCAACTCCAGCGAAGAATAAGCCCATTGCCAATGTTTTCTCTGCATCTGAAAAACCAATTTCACACAGCCACTCCTTAGAACAAGAAAGACAACAAAAACAACAACAAACCCCCTTTTGCGTTCTCCTCTCCGCTAACCCTCAAGTCAGCTTTGCTTTTCCCAACTTTGCCAATCAGACTCAGCGAGTGAAGAGTTACAGAGAATGTCTGTGCTGCCAAGAGCTATTTCCAGTGGACTTTGATCAAATGATGCTGTAATCCCTAATGGGAAGCATACTTCATTTATAAGGTATTCTTTGGTGTCATTCCCAAGGAGCAGCCATATGAGTTTTTGCGCAGCAAGGCTCTTTCTCCACAGAAAGCGCTATGTTTGTGAGATGGTAGCACTCCTACATTCGACACAGGTGTACAGGCCTGCCTAGATCAGTGGGCTCTCAGTGTTAATCATTGCTGCAGTCAGAAAAGGCTGAGGTGCTCAGAAGCTGAGTCTTAGCATTTGAATTTCTTCAGCCACAGCCCTTTACCCAACAGCGACGACTAACACAGAGCAGTGTTTTTCGGTTTTATCATTTCCAGCAAGGAACACAACGGCAGGCTGTTCTGACATTTGCACTTTCCTGCAACTTTGTTGAACTTAAGAGACTCGAGTTATTCAGAACAGTATTTTATTTTCCCTGAAGTTTTATTCCAACACCAAGGACAATTAGCTCGCTTTTTAACAAGGAAGCAATTAAAGAGCATGACGTTCATAAAAATGATTTATTGTGCTATTAAATTAGGATGAAAATCATCAAAGTTCATTATAGCCAAAGAAAAACAAATATAAATTATCTTCATACTCAGTTTGTACCCCGATGCTTATCAGCCTGAAACGCATGTATTTATTCTCCAGGGCTGCTGTGCAATTTCTGCTAGTGCATCTCACTGTTTGGAAAACTCATCATTTTCATTCTGGGCTGAATAGCAGCCCTTTAAATGGAAAAGGTTTAAACAATCCTTATCTGCTTAAATCTTGCTCCAAAATGAGGTTAAGCTTCCAGAGGAAAGGCGTTTTGGGCACCCCAAAGCAGACCTGCTGGAGACAGGTGTCCCACTGGACATGAGGAGAGTCTCTCACCCCCCAAAACCCTCTGCTTCTTCCATCTGTCCAGTTATCTATGCATTTATGGAAACGTCCACTCTCATAAATACTAAAAACTTTATTATTTTTGTTGTGCCTTCACTTTTTTCAGTAACCTTTCCACTATTTTCACATGCAAACAAAAAAGATTAAGAAGTTTTTACTGAAATGACAGTTTCAAACTAACATGCTCTGCTCCCATTTTCTTCCCTAGTATATTTTAAAATATCGTAGGTATCTATTTATTATGAGATATAAATAGGTCAATAACTCCACATGAAAAGAAGCAGCAATGAGAACACGTCCCAGTGGTATCAGTATAGGACCAGAGACCATGAGTCTTTCTACCACTAGCTGCCTCTGTGATACCAGGAAAAAAGTTTTCACTGCCTTAGTTTTGTTAGTGAAATAACAACACTTTAACTCCTTCACAGGGCTCTTGTCTGCAAAACATTTTGGGCACTTTCTATAAAGAAGACTGATGTCCTCTTTGTCAGTCAAGGTTTTCCAAATAATCGGGGTTTTCCTTTCATACATATACAGAAGTCCCTTTTAGAAGCCTTCTGCTCTTCACCAGCATCTTTCATAAAAATCTTTCCTGCATCTCACTGCCAGCCCCTCAGAGTTTGACTAGAGAGCAGCCTTCAAAGTCTGGCAAAACCTGCATCCCTGCAAAATCTCGCTTGCACAAAGTGTAGGGATCTTGCCATACCATCAGAGGCTGCAAGCCCACTAGCCCTTCTTGATGTTACAAGATGATGAGAGGACCCACCTGACTGAGAATTGCAAATAAGGCCTCCTGAGCAGTAAAATCATCAGGAAAAATCTGTCCCTGAAGTTAATATGTAACAGCCAGTTCAGATAACCTGTGCTCCTATCCAGGACCTAAATTTGAAGCATGTGGGAAAGCAAGTCTCTGAAAGTGAGCGCCTCAGTTATTAATCGCTGGAAAGATTCCTAGTTTAGATGTCTGAACTCCATGGCAGAGATAGAGTTTGTTATATATTTAATTTAAGGGAATTGTTCATGTACTAACTACATTCGAAATTGGTTTGCTGAATGAGAACCTGTGTTTTAAAGTCATAATAAATCTCTGTTATTCTGGACACTGTTTCTCTTACTATAACTTCGTAAACATTCATTTATTAAAACACTGAACTTTACGATTTGCAAGTAATTTTTATAGATTCCTTAAAAAGGCTCATTCATGACTTGGAAAGCATCATGCATTATCACATCAATGCAAAGAAAGCTAGTAAGACCTTAAGTACATCTGTTTTCTAGAAAATAAAATTAAAAGCATTTCAATTTCCCATTTCCTTAGTAAATGATTCTTACTTACTTGAAAAAGAAAAGCATTAAATGCTCTGCTTCTATGATGAGTTTTAAATAGATATTTTCAATGAATTAGCCTGATTGAGCTGCCTGTCAGGATAATGGTATAAATTGCTCCTTCAATCTACATTTACAAACTGATTTGAACAGCTTCAGTAAAGACTCAGACAAAAGTTAAAGGAATCTGATGTAAATCAACAATGAGATTAGTGTTCAGATCTCCTTTAACAGACAGGCTGTGCCGCAGCTGAACAGACTCATGTTTCAGTTTCTTTTCTGTTTTGCTTTAATTTCCCCGTTTCAACTCTGTTTAAATTTAAAAAGTATGGGTGACAGTCTGGAAAGAGTGCTCTGAAACAGATAATGAAATATTTCCAGAACCTCAGGTATTGCATGTTGAAAACTCGCATTCACCAAATGAAGGACTGAATTCTACATGCAGAAAATATGTTCAAATGTTGAAATGCCAAAAAAAATCAGGATTTTGAAAAACGGGAATTTTAGAATGTTTTAGATGTGATACAGACTTAAAAGGCAAAAGTATTATTGATCTTATTAACGACCCTCAATCACATGAAGAAAATGTTATTTTTAGTTTTTCACTTCCCTGCTATAAAAAAAAATATTTTTCTTGCTGTTTTAGTTTAGTTTTTAAATCACTTGATCATTATAATGATCTCTATTTTATTTGGTTTGTAGTTAAGAGGATTTAGGTGTTCTAGGACCTTTTAACAGCATGTTCCAATACTGTTTTACCTTTTCAATTACTTTACAGCCATTTTTAGAAGAAAAAGGAACAAAGATAATTGGATATAAATTTGCAGTATTCATGTTCTGAAAAATGATTAGAAGCCCTGAAAAATGTTAACATACCTCACTATTCTGTTTTGCTCTGTTTTAAATATCGGTGTATTTATTAAAGCTAGTTGGAAAATGTAATCATATATAATATTTTTGTTTTTCATCAGATTTGAATTCTTTCCAGGTTTTTCAGGACTCTCATTTTTCTACATGTCTCAGAAAATCTGTATTAAATGAGGTAGGATTTATTCCAAGTTATCCAGTGCATATCTTCAAAAAAGTATGTTATGTATGTATCTTTTACAATAACTTATTATGTAAATAGTTATTAATACAGAATAGCTGGAAAAATATTACTTTTAAAATGTTAGTCTTCTAAAATGCTGCGTGAGAGAGATTTCAATGAACATAGTGAATATCCTGAGTTATAGTTCATGCAGCATTTTGTATTCATCAGATTTAACTCTTGAGGTTATTTTCTACTTTTTGTTGTGGATACATGTTATCTGTTATTTTCCATAGCTAGAAATTAATTCCTGAAGGGCAAGTTTTTTGCCTTTTTAACTTGCTGCATGATACATGATTCTTCACTGAAAATAATCTGGTTCGTATGTGTAGTGCAAAACCATCCGCGTGGAGAATGTAGATGCTCAGACTCTGATCTCACAGCTCTGGGCACAGAGGACAGACGGCTGCAGCCACCCGCGGCCCCGCTTGAGCCCGTGGCTCTGGCTCAGGACCCACCCAAGGAGCTGCAGCAGAGGTAGGACCAGTTCAGTAACCTTGAACAACCAGCTCAAGGTCAGGCTGAGTTTTCGGTGCAAGGGCTTTAGCAATAACCTTTTAGGTGGTTAAGACTTTAAGACCTGAGAGTGTCTCCTTCTGTCCCCAGCTTTAGGGACTTAATCAAGGCTAGTTTCGGAGCCCAATCACTGTAAATTCCCTGTACGGTCCAAGAAGAAAGACAGGTTTCATCTCCATTTCCAGAGCAGAGCTAAGCTAAGATGCAATGTCTGGAGGAGCTGACCTCTCTCTGTTGAGTGCTGTGAGAGAGAGACCTGAGAAGGTGATTACTTAGGTGCTTCAAGAAATTTCCTACAGCTCGGCAGAACGGATTTAGGAATAAAACTATTGCAAGAAAAGTGGCACAGCTGGGTCATGGATTTTGCCAAAGATACTTATTATAAGAGTGTTTATATAATTTAAGCTTGGAATGAAATCCTGATAGACATACACTTCATTATTTTTTTTACCCTCTGAACAGACTTGTCATCAGTCTCTGTGGTGGTAACACAAGGTAAAGCCCAGTCAAGCACTGCATGTAAAGACACATAAGTTGAAGCACACAAGCAGTCCTTCTGGAGTTAACGGGCTTGACTTGTTAAAGGGGTATTATTTAGAATGTGTGTAAAGAGCAGGACTTCACAATGGCGATGCCCAAGCAAATTCCAGAAGCTTTGAAGGGAGCAAGGCAGGAGGCTGTAGCAGTTCAGCTCCTCTAGGTGAGAGGTGTGAGAATTTTGTAATTACTGCTTGAAACTGGTGTCACTAACCATGGAGCTGCTAACTACCTGTCACTGCCTGAAGCTGCTCAAATGCCAGGGACAGAGGGGACCAAGGCAGTAATTATAGTGATTTCTCCCTTCCCAAGAGAACTGAGGTGCTGCAGATCCACATGTTCTCACTCCAGCAGAGGGAATATTCTCAAACTTCTCAAAAAATGGCTTTTAAATGTTTTTTTAATGGTAGGGAGTGGAGAGGAGGGTGCAGGGTGAAAGGGCAAATCATGCAAGAGGAAAGAAAAACAACCTCAAACAACAAAAGGCCAACTCCAGAGGTGCAAAGAAGGAAACAATGATTATCAAGGTCTCAAAGTCTGGCCAACACAGCTGAAATAGATCTTGGATTCAGTATGATACTAAGTGCAAGTAAGGGCAACCTTGACTGAGCTAGTGTTAATTTCAGCTTTAGCCATGGCTGCTTCCAAACCCGTTTTCCCTATGTTGTGCCATATCACCAGTTTCTGGAATGGGTTGTCCCTGAGCATAGACAAGGTTCGTCCTAGTAAAGCCTGACCTCCTTCTTTTCCTGTGTTTTACTACTTAGATTACAGTATTCTGAATATTCCTTGACCTCTATTTCTTCATATATGTCAGTTTTGGCCCTTCGGCAGCACAAATATCTGGGCCACAACAACAAGAGGAAAAACATTGCTGACAGATTGCTGTTTTCATCTGTGATTTAATATCAGTCCTGCCCAGGCTCTGAACAGTTCCACATTGCTCAGGAGCCTAAATCAACTAACCAGGCGATCCCGCCTTGCTCAGCAGCAGGCATCCTCCTTGCTCAGGGCAACAGGAGAATGTGCTTAAGCACACTGAGGGGGATAGACTTAAGGACATATTGAAGTGTTTCTCTGATTTGCAGCCTGAGGAAAACAGCTTTGCTGTAACAACATGGATCTGCCTACTTGTTTGGTCAGTCTGGAATCAGTGGTAAAAATGAAGGCAAAATGAGGTCAGACACCACAGGAGTAATGACTGCGTTAAGAGGTGAAGTAAGATCATGACTTAAGTCAAGGAGATGATCTAAACCTGGAGGAGGGAAGACTCTCCACTAGTCAGTGAAGACTGGGTTAGGGATCAGTTACAAAATTTGAA
This sequence comes from Coracias cyanogaster, assembly GCA_033124195.1. Taxonomy (NCBI): domain Eukaryota; kingdom Metazoa; phylum Chordata; class Aves; order Coraciiformes; family Coraciidae; genus Coracias; species Coracias cyanogaster. The sequence goes on from JAVSBS010006056.1 coordinate 10,359, forward strand.
TGCACACAAGTCCATGGGCCCTGATGAGATGCACCCAAGAGTGTTGAGAGAACTGGCTGATGTCGCTCTACCACTCTCCATTTTCGCAAGATCGTGGCAAATGGGAGAGGTGCCTGAGGACCGAAGGAAAGCCAATGTCACTCCAGTCTTCAAAAAGGGCAAGAAGGAAGATCCAGCAAGCTACAGACCAGTCAGCCTCACCTCCATCCCTGGAAAAATGATGGAGCGGCTCATTCTGGAGGTCATCTCTAAGCACA
>JAVSBS010006060.1:0-16612 GCA_033124195.1 Coracias cyanogaster
TAGACATTTCTCTATGAGATCAACCCTGAAGAGCTAACTTGATCACTTTCCTACTCCTCCATCCCTTCTGTTACTATTTTAAATGACTCAGGCTCTCTGACTCTGTTCTTCCTGCTGCTGGAAAAACTAATTTTACCAAACACAGGACTTCTCTTTTCTAAACAATTGTTTGCTTGCTTCCATGCAAATTATTTCTCTTGAAGTTAGCCACAAGGTTAACTGTTAGTTTACAGCCTGCTGTGTTGGTTTCTGACAGTCAACTGGATACACTAGAAAGAACTGCTATGAATTTGTGATCATCCAAAGAAGCCACTAATTTGCAGTGATGACTGAAATTACGTACCAGATGTGAGAGACAATGACTACCAAATACTTGTATATTGCATGCTATAATTAAGCAATAATAGTGTCAGAATGTTGCTTTACAAGGCAATAATCTGACTCCCAATTGCAATCAAATGAAAAGCTGAAGGCAGCGTAGCTCATCTTGAGGCAACTGGATTACTGCTGAACAGCAGCTGGCTGGAGCCATTTCTGATGTTGTGCTACAAGTGTTCAGAAATGCCAAGGAAGAGTGGTGGTGGGAGCTAAAACCACTAATTCTGCTTTCTGGTATGCTGAGCTTTCTGTTGTAAATCATTTGACTTCAGCTGCTATGCCTGACTTACACATGTGTCTGGCAGGAAGCAGACTTTCTAGATATGGATCATAAGAGAATCAGACTTGAAGGCAGGTGAGAGTATCGCAGATATTATGTGGAAGTGAACAAAGAAACTGCAGTGACATGAAAAAGTGTAGCTTACTTAAGCTATTGTGAATTTATGAGCATCTTAATACTTGGATAAATGCCCTTAGAGTTCTAGCAGTTACCTTTCGTTACTAGTGTTACCCTAAATTTTCTTACAACTTTGGAAAACAGGTCAATGAGCGTACAATAGTTTGTCCTTGTCCAAGTTCAAACAAGACATTTGTACTTCATTTGGGGCACAACTCTGGCTATAGCTGTAACTATTTGGTATGCTGTCTGCTATAACTAGGACAAGCACCTGACCTCTCTGTGCAAGTTCTCAGTTGACTTTCTATCCTGTGTATGGAGAATAGTGCCCTAAGGGAATCTGGAAAAGCTTTAAAATACCAATCATTACCCTAATGCCTTGCTGAAGCACAGGATGGGTGATTTCTTGTGGTAACAAATACTGAGAGCAAGAGCTGTTTCCTAGGGGTCAGATGTGCCATAGCCCTTCACTGATCAAACTTGACTTGTAGACTTGTTAAGGGGATAAATATGGTGATGCTGTACTTAATGGACTTCATCAGATGCCTCTGACACCAGAGCACTGAGCCACTTCATGAAGATGTGTTTTTCTCAAGTGACAATTTATTCATACATAACAAAGAGGGAGGGAAAGGGAAGAGAAAGAAAGGCCGCAACAATACTGACCCTAAATAAAACCTCAGACAAGTCCCCTTTCACAGTGGTATTTCCACCAACATACACCTCTTTGCCCTTGTCTACAAAAGGAATAGAAGGCACGTTATAATCTGATTTCCTTTTCCTCTCCTACTAAGGCACTGACGTTTTCATAGTAGCATCCAGGTAAACAGCTTTGCTGATGCAACAAAACTGACATACTTCCTTTTGACAACTTGGTAACGCCTAATTGTGTTGTGTTCTATCACTGACTCATGCAGTGCTGTCAAACCTGATGTTCTTCATTTTCTCTGTACTTGAATCAACAAAAACACATAATGCAATTGTCTTCCCATTTCCTGCTAATTGTTCTAAAAAATACCTTGAAGTTGTGGGTTTAAAAACATAGAGAACCTCTATTTATATATAAGTATATTCATGCAAACATTCCCTTGCAGTTCTTGATTATATGGTTCCTTTTGTCTGTTAGTAGTTACAGTGACTTTGTCAATGCAAAAAAAGCATAGGCTTTGAGTGTTGGGGAAAAAACCAAACACCCACCTTCCCCTTGTCTCCCTCACCCTCCCCAAGAGAGTAACAAAACAAAAAACAGAAAACAACAAAGCAAGCAGTTTTTTATGAGGTCCAGTGTTCCTCATAGGCTAGAAACTCAGAGCTCTTAAGACTGGTGACTGACTAGCTAGAAGAGCTCAAAATTAACTTCCTTTGTGGAAATACTGTGCATGTCATCTGAAACATAGCAACAAACATGACAACAAAACAGTTCCTGATTATTGTTAGGAGCTAGGAATGAACTATTATTAAATAATGAGCATCTTCACTTTGAGCAAGAGTACATTTGATGCAACTAGTTGATATGTCTTGTGGGACTTGGATGTAACAAAGTACAAAGGATGGTACATAATTCATTATGAAAGCTAACTATGTTGTGCCATCGTAGTCACTATTTTTTCCTTTCTCCTTCTGCACCACATCCATTTTTTGTATCGTTTTGACTATTTTGCTTCTTCCTCTTACACTTGGTGATTATACATAGACAGTTTCCGCTAATGGACCATTAAGTTCATCACTCAGCCCATGTCCTGCAGTTACACTGACAGCTTAGCAACTGCTGCTGCAGTTTATTTAGGAAATACTGCATGCAGGAGCAAGGGTTCATATACAATACCATAAACTATATATAAAGGTTGACAAATATTGCTTTACAACTTAATGGGTTTTTCTCCCTCCCCCCAACCCCTACCTCATCACATTGTGTGATCCTTTGAGCAATCTCCTTCAACTCTTTCATGGATTTTTCATCTTGGAAATCATAGGGGAAAGTTTCAGTCCATTCCTTCAGGAGCTGAATGATTTTGGCAGCAAAGGACTTTAGCTTTGCCTAGAAAGAAACAAAGAATTGATTACTGACCACAGACCTTTCTGACTGCAGAGCAAATTAGTTGATAAAGGCTCACTCAGAACATTACACCCTTGAAAATATTTGGCATTAGTAGTAAGTGAAAGGGATGAAAAACCTGTATTTAACTGTGAGCCACATTCCTAAATAGCATGATTTAGACTCCTTTCATGGTATCTTAGTAATGTCTCTTACTAAACACTTTGAAGACCTTTTCCAGGTTAGTTGTATAAAGCCAGGAAGTTGACAGAATAGCTTAAGTGAGTTGTCTAGGGTAATTGGGACTTAAGCTGATTTATGCTAAGGCAGCAATACCTTAGCATCTGAATTCAAATGCATACAAACTGCAGGACTTTATCAAGCATCTTTCATTAGAAACATTCACAAAGACATTTTTGTTCAGCTCAGACTGAGCTATATATTAAAATAAACGAATGTCAGGAAAAACGTGTATATTCTCTCCATGACATCTAAATCAAAATGGACTTTGAAAATAAAAAGTATTGGCTCTTACTCAAAAAGCTATCAATGACTGAAAGGGGAGGGAGAGCTATTTTCTAAGTTCTCTGTTACTCATGAATCTTTTAAGGCTTTTCATCTGTTAGATCTGAATTGGGTGCCAATTTTTCCACTATCATAGCGATAGAAAGTAGCATCAGTAAATCCAAGGGTACACTCTTGTAAAACTGCGAGTGTGAGTGCCAAGAACACTTTTAATTAATTAGAAGAATCAAAACTTAATTCAGGTTATATTTATCCTCCTACCCTACTTGTGATGCACTGAGGAAAAAGAGGATGTTTTCAGTTGTGTTTACCTCCCCACCTGTGTAAGCTACAGAAGTCCCACTACATGGCAGTTCCTTCTCCCCACACTCAGTAAGCCTTCCTCACTGCACTCTCCATCAGCCTCTTGGGGTTTACGGAAGGAGACTTAGTGACATCTGAGTGTCACTACATAAAATTGGGGTGTTTCCTTTTAAGACAAATAGAGAATGTCTTCCAAGAATTGGTAGGAACTCTTGCCAAAACATCATCTGATCATAGTATGTCCCAGTTTATTTAATCAAAACCAAAAGTCAACCAAACTAAGCTATTTTTTTACTTTTTTTTTTTTACATCTCACTGATATGTGGGAATATGAATAATGATTAATAAGAGCTTTGAAGTTAAACCATGCAACCTTGAATCCTCAATTTGTAAATGAGCCAGTGCTCCTTGTAATACTGAAGGGAATTTCTTTGCTCCTGTGGAGCCCAGCTTCAAGGTATTTCTAAACAGTGTGGGACAGAGTTCCAGATTACAACTGTCTGTCCTCCAAATGCCAATTGTTGTGTGCCTTGAATGCAAGGAGCCTGACAGTATTAAAAGAATAATCTGTAGGCAGTGATAGAAACTTAATTAGGCAGCCACTGCACTTCCATTCAATTCAAGTTAACAGATATGGGCCTGCTCCACTTGTGTTTACCAAGAGCTGCTACAGAACTCTTTTTTTTTTTTTTTAATTATCCTGACTATCCTTTCTTTTTAACTTTTTCAATGGAAAAAGGAGGGATGGAGGCAAGAAGGTTCCAAAATCCTTCCTTAGACCACGGCAAGCATCTCCCTATGAACACTGGCTTCCCACCTCATAGTTCCTAACTCATGAGTTGCTAGGGCTTGCTTCCTCCATGATGAAAAGCTAGGCATCTGCTGCAAGAGACACTTCAAACCGTATTACCCTTCATGTAATTACTCTTCAGGTGTAAAAAAGCTTAATGTTTTATCAGATGCTTTTAATACTTGTGAAAATAAGGTTCACTTTCTGAGAGCAACACTAAAAACCATCAATATAGCAAAACATGAGATTTCTGTTTCATGTGCGCTCTGGTGAAACCCAAAGCAGCGTGACAGGCTTGAGACACATCATTTGTGATAACCTAGATAGAAGTCACACAGATATGTGGGAAGCAGCACACACTTTCCTGTTTGTCATGGTTACAATAAACCTACCAACCAGATTCTTCTACTGCAGATGTGAGCCTTCCCTTAATGAGGACTGACAGAGTTCTCTGGAGTTTATGGGAATACGTCTCCCATAAGTATTTATTTGAGAAGAAAAATACATCTCTTGAATTACTGTGGATGAGCCCTGTCCTGCATGAGACAAGATCTACAGGACTGAGAATCAACTGCCAATTAGAAAGGAAGGCAATAGCAGTACTTTGCTTGTAGGAAAGGGAAGTTTAATGACAATAACCCGAAGAAGAGTATTGTTTTGATTTTTTGTTTTAAAAAGAAGAACTTACTGGTGACAAAAACAGAGAGAAATCATAATTTTTCAATAGACCTCTGTATTCCAAGACAGGCAAGATAAGCTTAATAGAAACTAACTTCTACTTTATCTTTTTATTTCTTACTTCTTTAACTTCTGATTAAAAAAATACTCTCAAGCTGCAGAAATAATGCGCCACAGTTTTAACAGGTTTTTCCACTGAGTAAGACTACGTCAGTGCTTTTTTTCTATGACAATCTTGTTTAGGTCTTTCTGGTTTCTTATGTACTTACAGAGAGTTAAATTTTACTCTTTACAGTCAAGCTTGACTACTGACTTGTATATTATAATTGATGTCCTGAACTGTTGAAACCCTTCCTTTTATGAGTGGCTAAAAGGACTCTAAGTGGGCTCCAAGAGAGAATGTTTTTCTTTTTAATCCACTTTTCCCTGGGTTGTGGGTTGTTTCCTATAGAACTCTGGCTAGCCAGTAATGTCAAAAACAAAGGAATGGCAAGTACTGTGGTGTGGCATCTCAAAACCTGGCTCTTTGCCATTTTTTCTACTTACACACTATCCAGGCAACAAGTCAGCCAGCACCTCATCTTAAGAGACTTGCATAAGCAAACTATTAGAAATGATCAGAGCTACCTTAACTACTTTTGCCAGCTATTTCCTGCTACGGAGCACTTAATTACAAGGTGCTGGTAGCTGATGATATCTTTAATAGGTTAAGACTGCGAATACATAGTGTCTTGAGTTGAGAATTTCTGTGCTGCATGTGAAATGAGCTTTTATTTGTTGCCAGATAGAAAAACAAATGTTTGCAAATTATGGTGGCGAGACTATTCTGTAAGATATGCAGGTGCTTGCAATAAGGACAGTGAAGTAGTCATTTGAGAGGGATGTGAGAAGTTTTTGTAGTATTTTCCAAGAAATCTGTTTAGTAGGCAGGAAGAAATTACAGCTTATATTAAGGGGACGGGAAGAGATCAAGGGCATTGTAGGAAAGGCAACCAGCAAAGCATGTAAATTAAAGCAGCCTCCCAAACACTCATGTTTGATTGTCACCCTGCTGTTTGTTAGTTTTCTTGTAGGCCCATTTCTAAATTGTCAGCAGAAGGTGTAAGCATGTGGGTGTTTGGAATATGAGCTGCTCTATTTTACATCCTGTTGTTAGCATGTAATGCTATTTCATTTTAGCATGGAAGCCATGGGGTTTTTTTAACATATCTGCTGATAAACTAGAATAATACAACCTTACAACTAATATCTTTAAATAGCCAAGTGATTTAGTCCTCAGATACCATTCTGTTTTAATGTCTCCTAAATGTATTCTTATTCACAAAAGTTTAATCTTATATCCCACTACTTTTTAAATCTGAGTATTTCACGTATATATTTTGACACTAGCTACTGACAACAGCTGTCTTCATGTTTACAGATCATCTTTACTCATTCCATGTTTCAGATGGTTCCAGTATCTCTTACACGTTTTTACCTCTGTTGTTCAGTTATGTTGCTGAGGAACCACAACAACTTACTAGAGCATCAGTTTGAGGTTGCTCAGTCATAAACTAGTTTGGCAGTGGCGATGGGAACTGTTACCACCTCTGTGTACAAAGCTGGATGCAGCGATTCTTGCACCTTCTTTCCTTGACCCTTTGAATTCCCCAACACTTATGTGATGAGTTACATAGCTATTTGGCAAGCAGATCAGGGGACTAACCTGGATGAAAGTCATTTTTTCACCAAGATGTTAGTTTTTTCTGTGGAGTAATTTTGTGACATATTTCGAGACTGCACCCCAAGAATAGCAAGGGAGAAAGAACCCCTTAGGTCACTACTGCTGTTAAAAACTCTGTATTGCCAAGCCACAGGGTTATGTTTTGCGCTCCCCACTCAGAGGCCTAATACACCAAGGAGAAAATAAAATGCGACTATCAACATGCTGAATATTAGGAATATGAGCATGTAATTTCTCACCACAGGAGAATGGATCCAAAACATGCCCAGGATTTGAACAATTTAGCTCTTTAAATACTTGCTGATTTCATCCTCGTTTCACTTTTATTTGCAGTACATAACTTTTATTTGATACATAACCTATGTTAGTGGCTAGCAAAGAAGCAACAGTACTTCAAGGAAGAAGACCCAAATAAAAGTGCATCCAGTAATAGACACCAATTACAATTTCAATTTATTCTTTATCAATCTCTTTAGCTTTAGAATGAGGAAAGAGTAGGAAATAAATGACAGTAGCATAGCTAACTGAAGAACATAATGGTTCATTTACCTTTTCTGCTTCAGTCCCCGTTTCTAGCTGCTGCTTCTGTTTAATGCAGATCTGCCCCACTTTTGCCAGGAGCTCATGTGGGTGTATGAAGACTCGTGAGCTCAATAGGAAAGTGAAGATGTAAGTCCTCTGTGGAAGCAGAGAGAGAAAAAAAAAAAAAAGTTTAATAACTTTAGCAAAAATAATCTGTCTTCCTTGGAAAAACTATCCCATAAACCACAAATGTAACTTTCCCTCATTTAAACTCTTTGTAATTTTTCCTCTCTCCAGAGACATGGTGGTCTTTTCTAGCTCTGTTAAAAGGAAATGCTGTAGGCTTCAGGGCTGTTAGTTATGGTGTTTTCAGATTCCCAAATTATTTCCCTTTAAAATGCCAAACTTAATACGCCTAACTAGTCATTGCTTACCAAAGACAAATGAAATATATCTATCTAGGGTGTTATGCCTCTTGAACACTACTATTTCTGCTACTTTGTTTCTTTAAGAGTGATTGTTTTTCACTGAGCTGCAGAAAACTGCTTCATGTGTATTCCAAACCACAGCTGTTATTTCTTCATGTCTGGGGGTTTTTTGTTTCCCTTTTCCCCATAATCACTGACACAAGCTTTAGCGTAGATTGTGGCCATATGACAGTAATTTCATTTTAAGATTGACTACTTATTTGGGACCTGTTTCAGAGTCTTTTGAGTATGAACACTTGCAAGAAATGCCAACAATTATTATTTCTCATTAGAAATAGCCTCTCCATTTGTGTTTTAAAAGCTGTAATGCACTGTATTACAAATCATACACTGGACAGTTTAGTTGAAGTGAGAATGCCTTCATGCCCTGGTCTTGCTCCAGTGTTTGAAACTTGGCTTCTGTATTTGAATGTAATAGCCTGAGTAATGACAGTAGTATCTCATAGGGACTTGGGTTTTTCCTTTAGGCTTTTTGACAAAATTTGGATTTAGGAAATTGTAGGGATCTCTTCGACGATGGATTTCAACTAACCCTTGTTACATTTACAGTATGTACTATTACTTTGCACAGTGTTTTTAGAAATGTGATTTGGAGGTGACAGTCAAGTGTGCGTATAGTCATTGTGCACTTTTATCACCCTGGACTGGGCAAGTAAATTGAGACATGTAAAAACTCAAGACCAGTTGTCTAAAATACTTGCATTTCTACTAGTAGCATCTCTACTGTTAGCTACCAAATTCTGCGTCTTGAAGTCTCTAAAACATGCTTGTAGTTAAACAATAATGGTACCTTTAGGACTCCAAAAAGGTTACGGGGTTTATTTCTCTAATCACAATAAAATGTGTTATTTGTGAAAAATGTTTCTACTACTTCAGTACTCTGTGTGCCCTATAATATAAATTTAGCACTAAAATCTGCAAATAACAGAAGGGGGAAAAGGAATGTGGTTTGTTGTTTTGGGGTTTTTTTTAAACAAAATAAGTAAAAGTCACAGTGTTCTTGGAGTAAGTGAACAGTACAACAGATAAGCATATATCTATGAAATATTCAACTCTGTCCTGAGCTTGTAGAGGAAGTTAATGAAAGAAGAGAGTGGAGTGTGATAAAGCAGAGGCATTTAAAATGCTCATTCTGATTTGCAGATCTTATTAGCACTGGTATTCATGTATTAAATTAAGAATAGTATTAATTCTTACAATCAAAACTGGAGTTAATCTGTAGTCTTTGCCCTGTCTATTGTTTACGAATAGAGGAAGAGAAGAGGAGAAGGGTTAACTGGATGGACAGTTTGGGCCAGGGTCTTGAGTAGTGCTTCCATGGATGGCTACAGAAGATGGACAGCTGAGGCCATCTAACAATGAGGCTTTTGGGTGGCTTCAGCAGCTGACCAGGGCAATGACAGGACACCAATAGCATGGCCTCCATTCTTGATGGTATGGTTGCAAACACGCCACACAAGGGTACATTGGGAAAACTTAAGAAACTGGGCTTCTGTTTGGTATTTTGTTTATGTGTCTCCCTCCAGAATTTGAGAGGTTTTTTACATTTACAATGGCAAAGTATTGAAGTTCATTAATTTTAAAAAGAAATTCAATGTAGCTCTTATACCTGCATCTGGAAACAGTTGATGACATTGTGTTATCTTAGGAAAGCTTTATAAAAATCTATAGTAGTATATGCAGTGTGTTATAGGCACTAAAATTAGGCTGAAGAGTTAACCTGATTCACAAAAGAGGAGTTGGTTCTGTTATGAGACAATGTATCAGATCTTTTAGGTATGTAAGAACAATCCCTAAACCCATACACTCCCCATTCTGAATGAAAGCAAGAGAAAGAGTAGTGTCTGCTTGCAAGGTTGTGTTGGATTGCTGGTTTTTTAGGGGGGTGGGGGAGTAGGAGGTAGGGTTGGGGGGTTTTTTGTTTGTGTTTTAAACTATGCCTGGTTATCCTCAGTTATTTTTTGTAGTCAGCTTCTGTGTTCATTTATATTGCTGTTATCCCTGAATTTAAAACTGTGAGTCTGGACTATCTGGGAAAGGAATTTAGTTGTTGGGTGTGTCAGCTCTCACTAGGTTGTGTGAAAATTTTTGTTCTGGAAATGTAAAGCAGCCCTCACTTCTATCGCATTTTACATTTGAGAGAGATGGGGAATGAAAAAAAAAATTACGGACTTTGATACTTTCATCCCTTCCCCACATTCTTGTTTGGCAGCTTAGAAGCCTGTGTGAAAGACGCTTCTATATGTCAGTAGCAGGGAACCACAATTTAAGTCACACTGCCCTGCCAGTGACCTTCACTCTGGTAAGATGGAATACATCATTTTAGGGAAAGATATAATTTTGCTTCTCATACTAATTCTAGTGTTGGTCTCCTTGGTGGAAGTTTGTGTGATGTGGGGCAGTGTTTATCCAGAATGACTCTGAGAAAGGCTTAGAGTATCATTTTCCTATTGTTATCCTTCCAAAGTGTGACCCAGGTGACCTGTGCTTTTATTTGATTTCTCTGATAATGTTTTATATGATGTTCAGAAAAGTGCTGAACTGGCAAGGCACAGGAAGATACATGGCCATAAAAGTGCATACTTCCCATTTTAGACTTGCTGATGTCTCTCTGTAATCAGTAATATCTGTACTGGACCCGTGCAATGCTTTTCCAGACAACACTGGACTACCAGGTTTTAAAAACAAATTATTACTACTTATGGAACCCATCTGCTGTATTTTTATTCAATTTTTTTTAAGTCACTTAGCTGGAACTAGGTTCAGTACTTTGGAAAACAAAATTGTTCCATTATGGTCAAATTGGTACCTAATTGTGGAGGGTTTTTGTCACTTTTATTGCTTATGCTGGTATAGACAGAGAGTAACTGCAGTTAAGAGCCAAATTAAAGATAATGGCTGTGACAGCAGTATTTACCCCCATCTCTGTGCCTCTCTGCTAATAGCCACCCGCTATCCAATAAAGAAATTTCAGGCTGAACTAAGCCATACATTTCCTCTTAGCAGTAGGTTTCTGGGGTTAGGAACCCTGTTGGTTTAGACATGAAATCTTTCATAATAATGTTATATGCTTTATCTAGTTCAAGGACTGGTGTGATTTGTTGCACCTGTACTACTATACACATATAGGCTAAATGTTGTAACAATGTAAAAACCTACACTCTCTCACAGGCAGTCCCCTTATCTCCAAGATGATGGTTTGGAGAAGGAAATTCAGCTAGGAAGCTAGATGGTTTGACAAAGAATGATTTAAAAATGCTTCCATGAGCTACAAGGTTGAAAGTTATGCTCCATTTATTCTACAGAAGCGACAGGTATTTGGGAGGAGAAGGAAAAACAAAAAAAACCTTTCTGTGCTTGGAACAACATAAGCTGACACAAAAGCAGCTTGTGCTTTACAAGAGAATAAGAAGCCAGATTCCTTTAGTGCCCAAAGTCGTTGCTAAGAGATGAGCTGAATTATATTAAAAAAAAAAAAAAAAAGCGCATGAGTGCACAAGACTAAAGAAGGAGTTGTTACACTCTGACCCAAGAATGCACTGATGTCTTCTTGAGAAGGAGAAAAAAAGAAAAAAAATTTCTTTGTGCACTCGCTGCTCATTCTGGAACTTCTTGTTTGGGAAATATTTTCCTGAAATGTTTTCTTGCTTGGGCACGAGGGTTGCAGACTGGTACATTCCATTCCTAACCTCCCGAACTCCTCTGTCTCATGAGTATACATTTTCCTATGTGCTGAACAAGTCCCTGTACACAAACAAGAGCAGTACACAAATGTAGGCCCTTATCTTTCCCATCCTCCCTTGCTTGTCTTATGTTCAGCCAACATGGCAAATACATTTTTGTTTTGCCTCTGTAACCAGCACAGAAGGATACTCTGTTTGCTTTCTCCCCCTCTGCCCCCCTCCCTTTTTTTTTTTTTTTTTTCCCCTTTCCTCCTGTCTGGAGGGTTACTGTGATCTTTAGCTTAATGTCCACATAGGCAGGAATGCCTTCTAAACATTGGGCTCAGATATACTAACCCCAAAATTTGGATGAGTACTGCAACTTACAGATATGTCACTCTGAAAATAAGGTAATCTCTGCTAACATTACCAATAACTTCTCTCAGTGCAAATTACTTGGTGATGCCTTGCTGCTTGTGCATGTGTAGTCAGAGACAGCACTGAGAAGTGTTTATGCCTTTCTCTTGAACATACACTATTGGCTACTCTTCTGACAGGATATCGGTGTAAACAGTTATCACTCTAACCCTCTGTGGCAACTTCTCTAAAAATAGAAATGAGCATGAAATGAAGTATAAACATGCAACTGAACTGAAATAGAAAAGTTTGACTTGAAGATGACTCAAATACAGCTCCTCCTTTATGTTCTTCAAAGTTTATTTATGTACTCATTTTATAATTAATTCTTCCAGCTAAATTGGGTGATCTTATTTAACTAAAATAATGTGTCCTGCTGTAGAGGAGATGAATTTGGTTTAATGCTGTTTTCTATCTCTCTTTTCTGGAGCTCCTTTGATTGCTTGTGTTACATCTCTCTCAGCTGTCAGCTTGTGGTCTATTTAAACTGCAGCTTCCCAGGGTGGGGTCTGTGACTGCTCGGTCTGCAATGCTCTCTTCCGTGGGGTATGGGATAGCACCATGGAAACTAGCAGCATTCCAAAATAAGTTGTAGACCCCTTAAGTAATGCTCGCTTTATGGAACCATTTTCAGAGTAGCTGTGTTATAAATAGATCTTATGTTACAAGTCCCAATAAGGGATATGCATTAGCAGCTACTTAAACATAGCTACAGTCCAGAATCCAAGCAGCAAGTAATGGTATTCTAGCATCACACAAAATACAAGGAACTGACTCCTTGGAAGGCTTAACTACAGCAGCCTAAAGCTATTCCACTGGTATATCATACCAGCTCTACTCGCTGCTTTCTTCTGCACGTTTGTTCTTCAATATGTATCTGGGGGCATGGAGCAGGGATTTCGTGTCTAACAATGCTTATCCTTCTGTGTCTTACAAAGGACTTGGTAGTAAGTCAGCATCTGTCAAAGGTAGAGCACTTGTATGTTAGCCACATTTAAATCCAAGTTTTAGGACTACTTTTCAACTGGTTTTGCCTTTTAAAATGTTCTACTGATGACTGCTGGCAATTCTGCTGCTGATACCCATTGAACTCATATGGGGAGTCCCTTTATTGTGCATGGTAATTGTGAAGATGACTGGTGTTTATGTGGGAGCTTGAAGGGACTTTATCATGACTGATGTGAAACCACAGTGAAAAGTTCTACACAAATTAGACTGAGAGGCATACAAAAACATATAGCAGGGCCCACTACCACAAGCGTTAAGTTCAACATACAAGTTAATAGTAATTGCAACTTCCTGCTCCCTTGTTAGTCTTTATCAAAAGCTGGGATGCTTCTGCCATAGCTGCTGCTTTTTCAGAGCTCAAATGGAATATATGCTACAGAGCCTCTCTAATCTTTGGCAACTTGTTTAAATAACATCGTTCATTAATGGGTACAAGGGGTAATTTTAAGTGATAAAGTGATCTCTTAATAATATCCTAGGCTCAGAATCTTACTGCGTGCCTTGAAGTTATAAGTAGTATTTACTTCAGGGGACTGCACTGAGGATGTTTAATAAGTTGCAAAATCATTTTTAAGCTGAGGAACATACATTATTACAGTGCCAGGCCATTAAAATGTCTTGAGAAAGAGAACATTTTAATTAATTTTTTTTTTTTTTTTGTGATGGCCTAACTAGGGGATGCATAGAAAATTAAGGGAAAAAAAAATACAAGAGCTGATTTCAGATCTCCTTCCCTAGGTAGGAGCTGGTTAGCAGTTAATCTTGGCTGCATTAGAGCTAAAGCAGCTTAGAGGGATTGAAAATTCTGTGGCTAATGCTGCTTTTAATTGGTTCTTAAGGCACCCACTTGGGTTCAACGCAGCTTTATCTTTCTAGCGAGCATTCTTACTTAAAAACAGAAAGGAGAGTATCCACATTGAGCAACATCTTTAGTGAATGAATATTGCAAATAAAATAAGATGTAGGCTAAAGATGCCTTTAATGTTGAATCAGATGGAGGTAGCACTTCTCGAGAAAGTGCCAATCCGGATACTAATGCAGGAAAACTATGGGAAGAAAAAAACACTTCAGTGGCTACTTACATCTGGGTAATAGTCCATAGTGGGCACCAGGCGCTCTATCAAGGCCTCTAGTGATCCAGAAACAAGGTTCCCATCCTGATAAACAGGGTCCACACACCTCTCTCCCATATCTGGTTGCACTTGCCCACTACAACTGGAACCAAGCATGCTGGAAAATATTGGTGTCTGGGGCATAGTTTCCTGCAGAAGCAGTAAAAAAGAGAGGGTTAAGCTTTCTTTCAGGATGTCTTATGCATGGGTTTTACAGAGGCATACATTAAACACAATTACATATTTGACTGAAGGTAGCCTGGGCATTCAAGCAAAATTTTGAATCCAAGCAGTCATATATCTGTAAGCTGGCTTTGGTGTTTGAAATGCACTTTAATCTATGTCACTAAGGCTGTAGGTGTAGAGGCTGTAAGATTTTTCTTCACTGTACTTGATTTCTCCTTTCTCCCCACTGTTCCCCAGCTCCTTATATATAAAACTCGACAGGGATGAAAATCAAAACGCTTCCTGAATTTCAAAGATAGTGAAGCACTGCCTTACTGAACAAACAAACAAATACTGTTTCTTCATATCCCTCTTTTCACTCTTTTTGAAGGCAGATCTTTGGTCAAATACTTGACTTGTGATGATAAATCCTTCATGACTTCTATAGCTAGATGTAATTCGGGTCTCAACAGAATTGAATCTCTTGTGCTTAGATAACACTGGAAACAGCTGGGGACATATCTGAAAAAAACTGCCTCTTTTTGGTAGATAGAACAGGATGCCTCTTTTGGGTGGAACTGGATGCTGTGACATATACTGCAATATACAACTGTCTTTTTTGGAGATTTTTGCTTAGGAAACAAACCTGCTTCAAAACGCAAAAACCACAAGAAGGTTTAGGGTTTCCGCCTCCCTCCCGTTGGCCACAAGCTACATCAGCACACCATAGTTACCAACTATAAGTAAACTGTGTGGGGTTTTTGTTTGTTTTAAACTGGCTACAGCTTAAATACATGCACAAGGCTAAACACAACACCCTGCTACTGCATAAAAAGCTTGAAAATACTGGTGGGCATCAGTATCAAAACAGTTCCCCCTGGCTGCTGAAATAGTTAAGACTTCAGAAGGTGAAGTGCAAAGAAGGCAGCATTAACTCTTTAGCTGCTGTCTCACCACCTATGAAACAAACACGATATTGTCACACTCTGAAAAGCACTTAACTAGATAAAAATGATTAGGCCATTACTAGCACCTCTGAACTGACAGCAGTTTCTAACTGTGCTTGTCTTAGATGTAAGTCCTCTCTTTTGCTTTGGCAATTTTTCAAAACCTAGTTTAAGAGCTGAAAACCTTTAAACGTTATAAGGGGTTTTAAATTTTTTTTTTTTTTGGTAGCACTTGAAATAATTGCAGAGGAAAACTGTAGTTTATATTCTTTTAATACAAAGTACATTCTTCCTCTCAAACTCTCGAAAGTGATCATTCATGTTTACAACCTGGGTTATAAAACGTTTTTCTGGTTTTAAGCTCAGATGAATGATAGGTGCATTGGTAAGGAAAAAATGCCAGTATTAACAATATTTGTTCATCAAGGTGACAGATTTACTCATCTATCAGCCTGATAAGTAGAACTGTTTTGTGGCTTTAACCAGAAGACCTTTATTTATTTATACATGATATGTGTAAGAGAGAAGATATGAGAGAAGTGTAATTCTCTGTACATTTAAAGTATCACAGCTGTTTTAATAGCAAGCAGGGAGACTACTCTGAGGAGTGGAGATCGGTTTCAGAAGTTCTGGACATTGAGTCAAATAGAAAATACAGGATCTAATAGCACATCAAAATTAACTATTATTCTGCACAAACAGGCATTAAGGTTACCTAGTATTTCACAGACTTATCTGTTAGGCCTAAGCTTTGTAGTACACAACAATCTGACAAATCACTGGAGCATACGATGAAGAGCCAGCTTTGCTATGCATACTATGTCACTCCCCAGTAATGTGTGTTTTTCCCTTTTACAGTCCCTAGCAATAGAGCTGAAAAGCTGTATCTCAGGCTGGACAGGCTGCGGTGGGCGCTTCTGGCTAAGAATAGGAAGTTGCACAGGGTTTCAAGGGAAGTTAACCACCAAGCACGCCCTGAAAAGATGCTTTTGGAGGCAACCTATGCCCTTTTTGCTACCAAGTGCTTTGAAGTCCTTTAAGACGTACATTGTTGCATCAGTCTTGCTGTTAAAGACCCTTTTCTGATGCAGCCTGTAACGATCTTCGCCGGGTGGCGAGGCCGGGAGCCGAGCCCCGGCTCTGCCAGCGAGGGGTGGCTGCTGCCACCAGCCCCGCGGTGCCCGCTGCAGCCGCCGCGGAACCGCAGCTCGGCCGGGTCCCCCCGAAGCCCCGCAGGGAGGGCAGTTACTACCTCCGCCACCCGCCCCAGCGCCCTCAGCCCCCGTCCTCCGCGCCTTTCCCTGAACCTCGCGGTTCTCTCCGCACACGCCGTCCCCCGCTCCTGGGTGGCGGGCGGCGGCGAGCGCTGCGGCGGCAGCAGCCGGCGCCCTCGGCAGCACCTGCCGGTGCCGGCGGCGGTCGGCCACCGCCGCGCAGCCCCCAGCCCGCCCCTCCCGCGGCA
>JAVSBS010006061.1:0-61897 GCA_033124195.1 Coracias cyanogaster
CCCCCCCCCCCCCCCCCCCCCCCCCCCCCCCCCCCCCCCCCCCCCCCCCCCCCCCCCCCCCCCCCCCCCCCCCACCTACCTGTTCGTTGTCATTCTCATATATCTAATTCTATATTAATCTGGAGAAATAAAGCCCATTAGGAAAAAAGTCTGAGAGCAGAGGTTCTGCATTGTTAATTGTCACTTTTATTAAAACTGGGAATGAAGCTGTGACAAGCTGATGCCCATGGGAAGTCTATAATATGGGGGAAAACCCACCTGTGATGAGAAAATCACTGCAGCCTGAGCTGCTAACAGAGGCTTTTAGCTTTATGCCTCTTTACCATTCAGGTTCTAGAGGCAGTTATCACTGCCGCTGGTGCAGTGGCGTGTTCCTTGGTCAGGGAATGAAGCGCCAGTATGATTGAAACAACAGGTTTTCTGGTTTTGTGCACAGTTTCAGGTTGTACATAGTCCTTCCCAGATCTGTTCTTCACATTGCCTCCCCTTATTCAGTATTCCTTATTTCAGATTTAAAAGTGGAAACAGCACGAGAGGCTATTTCAGTTTTTCACTTCCTCTCCTCTTTCCCTCACAGCATGTGTGCTCCTCAGCTTCTGTTCTAAGTTTAAAAAGTAGGACAATGAGAAAAGTCCTGCAGCCCTTCCCTAGTGCAGCTGAGGTTGTTGAGCAGTTGCTGGGTGTTTATCCAGCCTAAGAAACAGCACTGAAAAGAAAGCAATGCAAAGCAAAGCAGTGCTGGAGAACTTCCTTGGGTCAGCCCTGAGAGCAGCCATCGCGCTTCTCAAAGTCTCATGGTGATCTGTGATCTTAGAGGAGCCTGCAGGTTTGGTTTTCTGCTGTGGTTCGTGTAACTATGTCAGTTTACAAATAAAAATCTAGAGAAATAGGTGAAAATTGGTCAAATAGAAGGAAAAGGTGCCATAGAGCTTGTCCGAGTTCCTATCAATGATATTTAATAGTTGGGAGAGTTTCTTATTGCCCTTCCATTAATTACATATTCTATACTACCCAATTTCAGACAGCATGCGTGTTAACTGTGCTTCAAGTTAGCTCTTCAAGGTTACGCAGTTTCTTCATTAGTTGCTGATCTTCTCACGATTTGCAGCTTGATAGGAGGCTTGCTTTAACTTTAACCTGTGTGCACATCGTTAACGCTCACAGGCTTTTGCCATCGTGAGGTCCAGAGTAAAGCAAAGCCCTCCATTCAGGGGTTTGTGGGAACTTCAGGGTAGGATGTGCTTGTCTGTACCTCCACTGGCCCGGAACAAGTCAGTAATGATCTACGGGATTTCGCGAATCGCGGCACTTTTCAAAGTTGGTGATGTGAATTGTGCTAATAGGCTTGCAGAGGCTGGGAATCACTAGCTCAAGACCCTCCTCTTAAAGGGAAGAACGTCTGGAGTCCTCCTGCTTCTCTGCATAAATTGTCCATGGGTCCAAAGACCCAACAACATCCTGCCATTGCCAGCAAGCCAGGAGATGTTGACAGAACAAAGATAGTAGCTAGCTCCTTCACAGACATCGGGAGAATTGATGGTGGAAATTGTTGACGGAATGGGTTTGTTACAGCAGAGCAATTCATGTCGGGACAAGGGTTCATCTGCCAGTTACTTCCCTGCACTCGCACAGCGAGGAAATGGCAGACGGAGGAACTGAGCTCCTTATTCCCAGCTCCCTGTGCAGCACTAATAGAAAAGCATCCAAATTTCCATATTATCCAAACCGACTAATGAGACATTTGTGGTTCACCTATCATTATACAGAATGGATCTCTAGTGACAAAAAATAATAACTGGTAATTAGCCAGGACTTTCAAAAACATTCCTAGCTGGTGAGGAACTGCTGGGAAACACAAGTGCGATATGAAGCCAAATTAATTTGCAGGCAGAGGGGTCAGGGTCGAATTATACTGGTGCAAATGGGAAGGGACGTGAGTTCGTTGTCACCGAATGGTGGTTTGTTTAACTGGAGATTGCTTGTACTTTCGATCGGGGCCTGAAGCCATCAATTACTTAAATATCAGTTTGCTAATTCAGTCATAGCATAATTTTTTAAAAAAATTGTAGTCAGTTGTTAATCAATCAATGGTTTTTGCTCCACACAGTTTGCACAAATTACTCAGGGCTACTCAGGTCCAGAGACATCTAAGAATCACCAAAGGGCCTTAATTGCCTGTGGTGAACAGGGCAGATGAATGACTTGACCAAGGCAAGCTGAGCACAAGCTGCAGTTTAAGAAGTTAGTATCATTGCTTGGGACTAGGTAAGGTAATATCACCCAGGAGAAAGGCCTAGTTTTCATTTTGGTTTGTTTAGCTCAACATCAAAACAGCAATAAACCCCACTAACTTTATGCATGCACAAAAAAAATCATATTGGATAAATATATATGGAATAATCTTTTCCCACTTCTGATGCTGTAGCCACCTGTGATACTGTGAGTGATCTCATTATGCCATTTCTAAAATACAGTGGAAGTGGAAGGGCTTCAGAGATCTGCAATGAAAACAGATTTATGGACAACAGCCATGCGAGAAGACTGTTCAGGACTGTTAAGTATCAGAAGATTCATAAACAGAGGTGTCCTAGACGTATTTGAAATAATGAACTGTACAAGAAGAATCAATCAGATGTTCCTGTTCACTCTTTATCATCACTCAGGAACAAAGGAATATTCAATCAAAATGACAAAAATTTAATATTTAGGGTTTTATACCAGGCTAATCATAGAATACCACCAGGGTTTTCTTAAAGGTGTGAGTAATGAGAACATGTCATGCCACATTTGTTTGAAAACAAAGTGCGGAGACAGATCCTCCTCTTTAAAAGCATGAATGTGTTCCAGA
Organism: Coracias cyanogaster; assembly: GCA_033124195.1. Taxonomy (NCBI): domain Eukaryota; kingdom Metazoa; phylum Chordata; class Aves; order Coraciiformes; family Coraciidae; genus Coracias; species Coracias cyanogaster. The sequence continues at coordinate 2,849 of JAVSBS010006061.1, forward strand.
GAGCTTGGTCACCAGGAGAAGCTTCTGCTGTGGGGGATAATATTCTCTCTTTTGCTGTGGTTTTTGCACCTTCACATGATGTATTTTTTTTCCCCGCCAACCAATTTTAAGAACTGATTATAGGTTACATAAATCATTGATATGGTTCACCATAGCAATCCTTTTATTACCAGAAAATCCTTTTCATTACATGTTATTTTGATTGATCTTTATAAAGTTCCTAGTTATGTTCCCAGAGGGCACACATTGTGCATACCCAACATAAACCTTTTTCACAGTTAATTGAGGCGTTCAACCCCTTTTGCCGCATCAGAGCGAGATGTACACTAGGCTATTAGCAAGAACATCTATCTTTATTATCAGGGCATCTGGTATTTTCAACATTTGGCTTTTTACATTCCTCTGTTTTGAGGATTTGGCCAAAATAAAGCTTACTGCTTCACTGGTGAGCTTAACCGCATCTGTGTAACTACAAAAATGCCTTTCCAGTTGCTGTTACACGAAATCGATTGTTCAGTGGCTATGGTAGAAACCCAGGCGCTCTAGTTTGTGCTATTTATTTTACATGTGATTCTAGTTACAATCATTTAGTCCCTTGAGCTACCCTCTCTGAGGATAACAGTATGTATTTTGCAGTGGATTTACGAATGTTTGGGAAACATCGATTCAAAAGCTGCTACAGATCTGCAGACTGCTTTTTAGGCTGCAGAATATTTATTCTGTAGAAATAAACTTGGAATTCCATCAGTTACTTGATTTTAGTTTGGGGTTTTCCTCATTGCTCCAGAAGCGACTCAGAATATCTGATGAACTCTTGATTAATATTTCTGCCTCTTATTAGAGTTAACGATCCTATTTCTGTGCAGATTTCTACTGGAGAACTAAACTGAGTAGCCTTTCTTTGGTTTAAATCACAGAATTTCTCTCATTAGCTCAATACTCCAGTAAAGAATGAGTGTTGCTGTAACTAGTGGGCCAAGCTGGGAAGTAAGCTTTTGTGGAAGGATTATATTTTTCACTTAAATTAGTTCTTATAGTGGGGAAAACATAGATGAGTATTTGGGTCCATAGGATTTGCCTTCCATAAGGTATCCATAGCCAAGTCTTTAGTCACTCCTGATGATGTGAGTGTTCAAAGGCGGCAGAAAGCTAGTTTGAATTAATTGTACACCATAGTGCTAGGTCAGTGTGTGGCTTCCAAGTTGGATGGATGGAGGGACCTAGTGCTCTGCCTGTCAGGCAACTAGCAGCAATTCCTGTGAAAAGCTAACACAACATGACACAAGCATGTCCTTAACGTGTAGCACTTGAGGCTATGGTCTAGTGGCTAGAGAGATGTTAAGAAGAAGGTTGGACTTGGTGATCCTTTCCAACCATAATGTTTCTATGATTCTGTAAGAAATCCTGGTTCTCAGGGCAGTAATGAGCAAGTGAAGAATGTTCTGGGAAGTTTTGGGAAATGAGGCAGAAGCAGCAGCAGCCAGGAAGAACTTCTGGCTTCAAGGTGATTCCAAACCAGCCTGAAGGTCCTGAATGGCAAAATTATCCTTCAACATTCCCTCTAAGCCTGTTTAAAAACTGAGTCAGTCTCACAAAAATTGTGTTTTGGCTTTGACAGCATTAGATATATTGTCTAATAGATTCTGAGCTTCTGGCATGGCTGAGGACTTCAAACAGCAAGGACTCTAGGGACTGAAACCAAATGTTCTTTTGCAGTTGCTTATATCAGGAACACCGAAAGTATTAAAAATGTTAGACTTAGTGTAAATTACGATATCACAAACAACAGAACTATCAGTTTTTCATGCTTTTCCCCTTTCATGCCTTTGCCTCTTGCTGCAAGGCTTTAGATTCTAAAGATGATGTTGAGCTGGGACATGATGGTGGAAGAACTGTAGAATTGCAAGGCAGACCTGTAGGAAGTCAGGCTTTTTGAGTTTCATTGTTCATCATACCATTTTTTAGTTTCGCCTTTTTTTAATGGTAATTAATGGATTCTGGAGGTTCATGCCTTGCAAGGAAGAAACTTTGTGATTAGATGTATCTGCAAGTAAATAATGTGCATGGGAATGAGTGGGTGAGTACAGTGAACCCATTCATTTTGTATACTCTTTACGATCCATTAAGTGAGAGGTCTGAGAAAGTGGTGTAAAGTCTGCCAGGCAGCCAGCAAATCTGTCAAACATCTCTTCTACAGACAGGAAGGAACCTAGTTATTTTTGTGGTCACTAGCCAGGCTTAATGTGGTGAGGGGGGTTCTGTTTGAGGGTTTTTCTGTAGTAGTAGTATTTGGTTTTTAATGGAAACAGGACATGATAAACTAAGGAACTGTCTAAACGTTTTGAGGTCTGTTTATCACACGTCTGTCCTTCAAATTCTCCTCTCCTTGTCTGGGAAAGGTTTGACAGTGCAGGGATTTCAGTTCCTTGGTAGTTTTATAGCTGGATGTGTTCATCTGGGAAATATGAACCATAATGTGGTATCATAGCCAGTTATACAGCCAGGGCAATGAAAACCTAATGTGGCAGATGCTGCAGAGTACAAAAAAAAAAAATTCCTGTGATCTAAGGTATTCATCAGTAGAAGTGGCTTTAACATCATGCCATTGAGCTCTGGATAGGTAGATGCCAATGGCTGAGAACTCTCATGAATAACACATTTGCAAGTGCTATCTCTTCCTTGGCCACCTGCACACAAAGCTCAAATTCAATTAAAGTGTTCATTACTTGTTGACTTGATCACTCAAGTATGTATGAGTACTCTGCACCTCCAACCTGGCTCTAATATGAGCATCTCCAGGCAATTCAAATGCATTAGTTAATGTGCTACCCAAAATCCCTTTGAGGTTCTGCACCTGATGTTATTGTTCAGCAGTAGCTGAAGGCAGGGGAGCATCAGAAGAGGTTATGGAGCAGTGTGGTGGGACGAAAGCCATCCTGCCCTGCTCATTTGGGACTGCAGGGAAAGGGAGCTACTGTTTGTCTGGAGCAGGGTGGGAATGTGGGAGCAGCGTGGGGAAAACAACAGCCTCTAAGTCCTGTAAAATAAAAGGCATTGGCTATCTCTGTTCTTCTGAACATCCCACATGGGGCATAACAGCATCTTCCGCTAATAGCATGCTTGAAAAACCTGGCTTTTACTGGTGTAGCAGTCTTGCATCTGCCATCCTGATAAAACACTCAACCTGCCAAGTGTTTACTCATCTGTGGTGATAATGGAGAAATACATAATTGACTTAACTTGAGAGCAACCCGCAGTGCTACCCCACGCCAGCAGCCTGGTGAAATATTGCAAAGACGAACAAGTGTAAAGTGCATCTGTCTTCCTTAGCTGCCTGCACAGGATGCTTGTTCCAGGCCAGCACTGGATATGTGATAAATGCCAGCAAAATGCACTCTTTGCTGCCCAGCAGCCAACGCAGAGCAACAGAGTTGGGAGCTTGTTGCTTACAACCAGAATCGCTGTGTAGGTCCTGAGCTCTACACAGGTGTACACGTGTGTATGGGAAGTATGTTTCTGTATATCCCAGCATATCGGGGTGGGAAAGGCAGGAATTAAGAAAGGGAAAGACCTTTCCTTTCCTCCCCTACAATGTACCGTGTTATCTTAGTACAGAAGAGGCATTGATAAAAAGCATCGGCATTGGCAGAGTGACTGAGAAAATCCCAAACGCAAAAGTTGACTGGTATCGCAGATATTTAAAAAAAAAGAAGAAAATTGTGCGAGATGTTGCTGAGGTTAGCAGCACAGTGCTACGTTGTTCAGGGGCAGAAATTGCTTGCATGTTAAAAAAAAAAAAAAAAGCAAGGGAGAGAGAGGGGGGAAGAGGAGAACTAGAAACAGGGGGAGAGGTTGAAAACGGAGGGAGTGTGAGAATGAGGGGAGGGGGGAGAGGGACTGTGCTGTACACTTAGCTGAGCAGCCAGAAGAACAGCTTCAAGCGGAGGATTTCTCAGCTGTAGATGTCTGCCAGTTGTTTGCAGGCACACCAGCCCGTGTCTGTGTGGTACCTTAAAGGATGTGGACTAAAGGCGAGTCGGAGGGACTGCAGACTTTAGGGATTGTGGTGGTGGTGTGCTCCTCTCTGAAACTTTTGCACTACCTGGGGCTAATTGACTTGTCAGATGGTAAGAGAACTTCCAAGTTTTCCAGCTGTTTACTCTTGTTTAAATCTGTTTGAGCAGAACCACTGTAGGTAGCAGACAGGCTGTGGGAAGGAAAGCATTGCCTGTCAGCACGCTGATTCTCAATATTGCCTTCCTCTTTATTAAGAATCGTACTGGCTGCAAAGAGGGAATTATGCTTTATGCTTTGTTGAGGATATTTGTGTGCTTTTGGTATATTACCATAGCCAGAGAGAATCTGAAGGTGTGACTTTTCTTTTGTCTTGTGCCTTTTCTTTATTAATTTTTCTTATTGTTATATCTCTTTCTCTCTTGAAAAGAAATCAATATCGATCTGAAAAAAAGGAAAATCTCCCTTGGGCTAATGGAAGCGTGGCTGATAATTAGGTGCATGATTTCATATGGCTACCTAAAATAATGCTGTTGTGACATTTGCAGATTAAAGATATGGTGGAATAAATGTGAGTAGAACAAAACTTCTCTGTATTTGCTGTTCCAGACACTTCAACAAAGTAACCAGAAGCATAATAACCTAGGGAAAAAATATTTCTGGTTTCACCTAGTGAACTGGAATTTTGGTCTCTCTTGATTGATTACCAGTGTAATGAACTTTTTTTCCTTAAAGGTTTTCGTTGTTGAGTAAAGCAGATGTGTTTTAACAATTAAGTGGGCTTTGAGGATTATATTATCTATTCATAGAGAGATGTAGGTATTAGTGAATTTCGAAAGAAAATAACTTCTTGATGAAGAAAATGAGATAATCTTTTTAAAACAAAGGGACTCCCAAGTCACTGAGTGTATTGTTTTGATCACTAACTGTGCCAAGTTTATCTAGGAAAGGAAAGAGCAGTTATAAAATATTAGCATAAACGCTTTATTCTGATAGTATCTCTAAAATACAAGTAAACTGAGGCTGACAAAAGATTGAAAAAAAGTAGAGGAAATGTATGTAATAAATATGTTTTACTGGATAATATTAAAAGCAATAAAAGCAGACAGAATTTTAACCTTGCTACTGTAAAATCAGTGCTGTCACATAATCCTAGAAATAATCCTGCAAGATTAGGAAGAAATATGAAAAATGGCCTAAATAAAGGAGTTATTTAGACTGAGAGAAGATGTAAATTGGCATGCATTTGTCATTACATGAATGTTGTTACTCCTTATGACAGAATGAATATCATGGGAGCTTTTAGTTTACTCCTAGAATGTCACTGGAGTTCAATTATATAATTACAAATAAATTAAGATCTTTGACAATGACAACTAATTTCAAATAATGACAATAGAGGTGCTCACCTTTAAAAATAAGCTGTCAAGCCAAATGCTGAGGCAACTGCATTGCTACCTGTTCAACTGCAACATTTTTCTACTTTCTTTCCAGATCTAATTACTGCAATTCCAGTGTCTGCTCTTTTCAAAGCAGCTCTTTCCCCAGAAGGGTCTTCCCAATGTTTCCCCAGCAAAGTCAAGTATTTGAGGGATGAGAAAGTTGTCTGTTCTAAGAGGGAATGAGCAAAAGTGAGCAAATAGTCCCAGTCTGCGGCCATATTTTGTTTGTGGTCATCAGTCAACAATCACTCAGGCCTTACAGGTGTAGAAGGGTACAGCGTATTCTTTTAACTCTTTGTAAGGGAGCAGTGCCAGAATTAGCTACACGTCACTGGTGGATTACCTGACGACGTATATGGACACTATAAACGTTTCTACTTTTGGACAATTTTTTTCTTGGAATTCTTTTTTTCTGGCTGCAAAATAGTTCACTTTAAAGACCAAGATATATTTATTCGGTACTTATTGAATTATATGAACTTGTGTTTTTCTCTCGTGACTCTGCACCTGTGCTCAAAATGGCTTCTATATGTAAATAGTGATGTCAGTGTACTGCAGGTGGTCACTGATGTAGTGCAACACAGAGTTCAGTCCCTTGGAAATCTTTACAGGTGGCATTAAACTGTCTTCTTTGCTGTGGTAGGTGGCAGTGATGGGAAAGGTACAGTGGGCGCTTATATTGCAACATAAATATTTCTAACATCTTTATATTCACTACAATAGATCCCTGCTTTTTATTTATAAACATTTAGAAATTCCATGTGCTTTTCTCATCGCTGCGTGAAATAACATGCAGATAATGCACTGAAATTTGCTATATTCTTATTCCTTTTTTGAATTAGAATGATTCTCTCTGGTAGATGGAACAGGTTTACTTATACACTGCTCTTTTGTCCTGTTTAAAGAAACAAACCAAACCAAAACAAAACCTGAGCACTGATTCTTCATTAGTCTAATGTAAGAAGCAATCATTATGGAGAGGGAAATAGTGTTGACAGTAATTTGGAAAACGTGAAGTTTTAGAATTTGCTGCAGCTGAGACTGCATGTTTGCTCAGTTCCACCTTCTTTGTTAGTTATGTTCCAGAGGCGAGGTCTCCTTTTTGCTGTTAGTTCATTCAGGTGTTTAACTGGAAACAACCAAAACCAGAGACATTAATGGCGGTTTTAATCTCTGAGCACAACCTAAAACTGTTGAGCGTTTTTAAAGAAAATAAAGCAATAGGAAATAATCTTCCCCCCTCACCCCTCAATTTCTTTTGTTCCACCCGAAATGCTGGTTGAGCAAGTCTGTGTGAAATGATCCCCTAAAACTCAGCCGAAGAGGAGACCTTTTGCCAGTTGCACTGTTTGTGTTTTCAGGGTTCTTTATTAAAATGTTTCCATTTGCTTAAAACCAAGGGGAGAGGGTAGGGTCTAGATACAGTTAGGAGGCAATATTTGCTTAGCTAAAGACCAAAGTTCTGTGGGGTAACTTTTGTGACCCTAACAGGTACAGAAATGTTGATGGCTTGTTGCTTTATGGTCCTCTCACTGCTTTGTCTTCTGGGGTTTCGTGTGTGTTGGCTGCGTCCTTGCTGCCAATCTGTGCTTTGACAGAGAGCTGCTGCACTCTCGTTAGGTTAGTGCCCAGCTCCTAATTGCCACACACATCCACATCCAAATGGGTGGGCTAAGAGGTGAAGATCGTTGTTCTTTAGTGCAGCAATGCATCCACAATCTTATGTATTACATATCATTTGGGGAAGCATCTGGTGAAACCATGTACTAACTTGCAGTTGGAGACCGAAAACCTCCTCTAAAGTGACAATAAATTCTGGCTGTACATTGGTTTTATGAGTTCGGCTTTAACTCAGCTTCTGAACATACATCCGTCCTCCAGGTACCCATGAAGCATTCATAAATCATATTTCCTCAAATTAGAGGGATCCAGAGCAGATATGAATTGTGCTTTTGGCCTAGTTCAGTATTGATTCAGTAATACCTATGGCAGGGTACAAAACCCTGAAAATAGAGTAAAATATACCATAAAGTATATTGTCAGGGATTTAGCTTTTTCATGCAGGAAAACCGTAGTTGTAGTCACTTATTTTATGACAGAAGATTAGAAGCAGGTGCTCAAATATTTTTATTGATTGAATAAATTAAATTCAAATAAGCTATTTCAGATGCCTCAGAGGTTGTTCCTTTAGGTGTCTACATAATTCAACAGTGTGTCAAAAATATAGAGCCAACTGGTAGATTTCAGTTGCTACTGAGCAAAATAATTTTAATATGATTGGGCTCTTAAAGCCAGTTCCCTGTAACTTCACTAGAGTAAGTGCTTCCAAGTCTTTTTCAGTGCACCTGTTTTCATGTGGTGTGCCCATTGCTTGAAGTTATACGGAGAGTGGAGATAGACATTTACTGTTGTATCAAGTAAACCTTCAGGTAATCCAGACCTCAGACCTGTGTTCCTCAGAACCTGTGCTCCTCATAGTGCCTTTACTTGTCAGCAGCTGAGTTCAAAACAAGACCAACTGAATCCTGAAGCAGGAACTCTGCCCAAGTTCAGATCCTAAGTAAGCACAAAGAGGTCAGATTTATAATCTGGTAACTGGTCACCTCAAATTGTAGTATTACTGCCAGTGGCACTGTTGCAAGTGCTGGGGCTGGGAATAGCTAAAGACAAGTCATACTTGATACTGATTTGACTCATAAGGTACTGTATGGTTTTAAGTAATAGTACGTAAAGGTTTAAGCCTCTGAAGAGGAGATCAGTTCTGCACAAGGGACAGACCAGGTTTCCTGCTTTGCCTTCCTGAGCCCAGCTCTGGGGTTTTTTGGCCAGGGATTTATCATGGTAGCATCTGCTCCTATGTCCACATTTGCATAGGTGTATCACACTTGGAAATACTCAGCTCGTTCAGACACAGTGGTAACTGGCAAGGCAAAGCCCCACGTTATAAAGGGAAGCACTCAGAAGGTAAATGCCTGAATCGTTGCTACTGCTTAGTTTCAATACTGCTGAGCCTGGTCTTGCATCGTGAGGATGTTATTCATGTCCATATGGTAAAACAACACTGTGTAATCTATAGCTGTAAGGGGACAGAAGTAGGGTTGTGCACCCAAAATTAACTTGAGGGTTCCTTTTTTTACTATCTTGTCTGTGTCCTCCTTGCATAGGGCTTTGTCCCTGTAAATCTGGGGAAGTGCATAATACACATTTATAATCAATTTCTATTTAGCTTTTTAAAAGCATTCCAACTGATCATTACACATTCCCTGTAATGAAATCTCTGAATTTATTGCAGCACCTTCAGCTTTCAGGGTTTCCTCTCACGCAGTTAGCCCCTAGACTTCATTATCCAGTCTGTTGCAGAAGCTCCTGAAGATTGGTAGCCTTGATACAGCCCGAGCTGTTGACTCCCAATTGGGGATGAAGTGGATTTTGTTTGCTGCACATCATCTTCTGATTTCCCAGGCCTGGTGGCATTTGCTCGTGCTTAAGGAGTCTCTCTAGATTAGCTTCTGACAGCCGCTTCTGATGTTCTGTGCCTTCCCTCTCAGCTTCAGCTCTGCTAAGGAGTGGGAGAGGTTTTGACGTTGTGGATTAATTGCAGTCATTCCACTCCCCCAGGAACTTAATTCGAGTTGTTCGTGCCATTGCTGTCTTAAAACTGAAGCTTTTAGTGCCCGGCACTCTTTCAGGCAAACAATTCAAACCTTTTAACTAGAAGGGGTTTGTTTTAGCTGCAGAGATTCTGCCTCAACCCTCTGGCTCTGCACAGTGATTCCGTTGGCAGCTGTCACTACTGATGGCTGTGTGCTTGCCAGAGCATGTTGCGCCACTCTCATTTATACTTTGATGCTTATCAGAGATGCTCTATTGATAGCTTTTCTTGTGAAAAAGTAATTTCTTAATAATTTCTGTTCACGTTGTAGTAAAGCTTTCCGTGTTTCCCGGCCCTCTGTCCTGCATCCCCGCGTGTCTGTGTAAAAGCATCTCGTGTATTTGTACAGATGCATACCAATTTTTATTTTTCTTGTGACTTACCAGCTTACCTCTGCTTGTCACATCACACTTTCAGATTTAATCTAGGTACATAGACTGTTTCCATTACTGCTGCAGCTGCTGTTTTGCTCCTTTGGTGCTCTTGCAGAGTTTTGTCCCTCAGCCCCCTTGCAGCGTGAGCAGGGTTGTGGAGCTCTTAGGCCCTGTGTCTGTAGGACAGCAGGGTACAGCCCTTCAGGGAGCAAAGCTGTGTGGACTGGCTCTGTTCAGCTGAAATGCCACCCTGCACTTGGCTTTGCACTTCCTCATGTTAACATTAAAAAAAAAAAAGTGTCCCTTTGCTTTTTGTCAAAAGGTGCTTTTCAGAACCTGTGGCTGGACCTGAAGTTCTGCTCTTTTAGTTTCTCTGCTCCAGGGAAATGCCATCTCGCCAGCTTAGTACTAAAACCTACTCTTTTTGCTTAGTTGGCTTTCTGTGTTGAAGCAAGACTAACGCAAACTATGTGTATAAAAAAGGTAATATCAAAGCTGCTAGCTGTCCTCTTTCCCATATAGACTTTCCTGAACACTTGTCTTTAAGACACCATCTAGGCCAGAGACTTCCCTGCAAGTGTTTAGTGTCTCCTTGCTGTCTTCGAATTGTGCTTTCCTGCTTAAGCAATCAGGAGTTTGCTTTTATTTAATTCTACTTCTTAATAATAAATAATAATACAGTAGCCCTTTTCTAGCACAGAAAGTATCTACACAGACAGTATCTGTCTGTCACTCTAGAGGGGACAGTTAAGTCCTCAGAGTGGAAAGTGGCAGATTATCATGTCTCCTAAACCATATCAGCAGATACTGATCTTTATGAGCAAGATTATTAAAGCTATTGCCAAAAATTGTAACATATCTACAGACAGAATCATGTTTTCCCCATTCCCAAGTGATGGTGTTGCATTTTCTGTATTTTCTAAAGGGGAAGGGAGAGCGAAACAAACTGTGGTACTGCACCTGAATTAGAGAGATCAGCTTCCCCCCCCTGTACTAATTTGTGCAAGGAACTGGTTAGAAAAACGTTCACATTTTGCAGCGATTCAGTAAAACATCTTTCTCCAGGGATACTTAATAATGCTAAAACTTTGAAGCTTTCATCATTATCTATCTTTGAGTGAGACGTAGCAATTAACGCAGTCACTTGAAGGTATTTACTTTCCAAATTCAAGGGTAGCATCAGTAGGTACCAGTATCCCACAAGCACCCTGTAACTTGCACAGGAACAAAACTGCAAGTCACTTTGAGGCATTATATTCACCTGGGCAGAGCCAAAGCTGTAGCTTTTAGCTGCTGTTTTGGGGAAAAAAGCTTTTATGGGAAAAGTATGTAATCCTTCATAAAATTGTAGGGAAGCAGATGTGGAAGGTGAGGAGGTCTCCTAGTCCACCCTCCTGTCTCAAAGCAGGTTTCTACCTGTCTGTCTCAGCGTGGCAAACTCATTACCAGTGTTATTTTGTCTTCAGTCCATCAATGGACATCAGTAACAGATTATTTCTGTTGTCTTTGTACAAGCCTGATAAGGAGTGTTACGTTCTTTCAGGTTCCTCTTGCTAGCCTAAAGAAGTCTGATTCATTTAGTCATTGCTTATGTGATTTAGCCTCTGATCGTTTCCATTTTTCTTACCTGAAGTATTTGCTGTTAACGCAGGTCTCTCTTGAAGCTGTGACCCAAGTGCCCCTGAGCACAGCAGAGGGATTATTTCACAGGGCTGGCCGAGGGTAATCCTGTTTGTACGTGTGGTGAAGCGCTTGTTCTCTCTGCAGCAACATGAGACCAGTCACGTGTGTTCAGCTTCTGACCCACCGTAACATGTGGACTGCCAGCCTGGCCACCTGGATTTGTGTGGTTTATTCTGTTGGTGAGCTTGTAGCCCTTTGCATTTGCCTTTACTGAATTCCACCAAGTTACCTTCAGGCCTTTTCTCTAATTTGTGAAGGTCCCACAAGTCCTTTCCAAAATGATACCTGTTCTGTTTGATTATCCAGCTTGGTAACAAATACAGTGACCATGACTAAACCCAGAGAGGACCTCAGCGGAGTCTCGATCTTGTTGTTTTGATGCTGAACCGCTGAGAGCAGCCCTCTGAATAGCTATCCTGCTACTATCCATCTCCCTCACGGCAGTTTCACAGACCATTCTTTCCCCAGCTTCCAGAGGAGAATGATATGTGAGACAGGGCCAAAAAGTATTGCCCAGATAAAGATGTGATGCATTCTGTGTTTCTCTCCTCTGCACAATGATGCACTATATCAACTCGGTTTTATTCTGTTGCAGTCCTGACAATTCAGTAACCCATGCTTGTAAGCATACATCATTGGTTGTTCTGGTGTTTCCTGAGAACTGAAGAGAAAGACAAAAAAAAAAAAAAAAAAAAAAAACAAAAAAACAAAAACGGTCCTGCAATCCTTCCCTCTCCTTTAAGCTGTATGTCCCTTCCAGGACAAAATAGAAGGTCCTGCCTTTGGTTTCTGTTTCCTGAAGGTAGGGAAAACACAATGATTGGGATGGGGTGATAGGAAGGAGAACAGGATAAGCATATGATGGGAGACTTCCCACGCAGCCCTGTGCTCTTGACTGTCTTTTAGATGCTGTGGCTGAGATACTGTTCTGTTTCTGTGTGGTGCAAAGCAGTGGTGCGGGGTCACCTCCCCGCAGGCACCGCATGGCAGCGCAGGGGCAGCTGGTCCAGACCACCTCGTTTGGGATATACTGGTTTGTGGTATAGTAGGGAGATACTAATGCTAGATAATAAATTTGAAAGCAGGGCCTGCTGTCCCACTCTGCTTGCTTTGGCTAGCCCTCCCCATGCCCTAAGTCACGTTGTTTAATTGCTGGTATAGCACTTAAAGAGCTACATCACTCTATGGCTTCTTAATTCTGGTCTGTGCATTTTTGGTGTGGACCTGTCTGGGATTCCACACTGCCCATCCAAAATTACTAACAGGTAATTTCAGGATAACAGTAACACCTAGAAGATGGAAAATGCCCTTCCTCTTCTTTCATGTGACAAAAATACACTGCCTGTGTTCCACAATTCCCGCCACAGTAATCAACTGTGTAAGCATTCGGTCTGAGATCAATAACATTTTGTGGAACTATCACAGGGCTGTAATTCAATCAGTCATCCCTTAAGATGTAGTCTGTGTTTGTGTTTTCCCTTCTGCTTTAGCAGTTCTGATTGAATAGATAGGCATTTTAGTTTCAGTCTGTTGGTACAGCAGTCGTTCCCTGTTCAGCCTGTCAAGCCGTCTTCTTCAGAGAGCATCTCAGCTTCACCAGGCCCTTCTTCAATAGAAAGCATTGCAGGGGAAAAAAAAAGTAGTTCTCTTTAGCTGACTTAGACATCTTGAGGACCGTGGTCGGTTTCCCACAACATAATACTTACATGTGGCAGAACAGAGGCTGAGAAATGCTATTTAATTGTCATTCATATTCTGGCAAAGAGGATGCATCAGAGGGTAGTGACGAAAGTTACAGGGACGTAGTAGAACTGTGTAGAAAAACAGAGCCACAAATTCCTTGTGAAGCACAAACCACAGGTTTTAATAAATCAATGTACCTGCCATCAGCAGAAGGCCCAGGCACAGCAGACTGCTTGTAAGTCTGAAAGGATGGAAGTGCCCCCCCTGCAATTCTGCAGCAGATGGCCAAGAGAAGAAAGGGAGATGCTTCCAGTAGGGTAGACGGAGTGCTGGAGGGGGAGAAGAAAAGTCAACTACTCTGTGAGGTAGAAGTGCTTATTGTGCTTTATGTGTGTTTGAAGAACTTGTGCATTGAGCTGACTTAGAAGTTTGTTAATGGTTTGAAAACTGCAGACCTTTGTCATAGTGATGAATCAGCTAGATAACTGTCTTAATTAGTTGTTTTACTAAGCATAACTTCAAAGGGGGCTACTTGGGCCATTTTTCAAAGAACATGCTAGGCATGCAGAAAGAATACACCAATATACCACAGCAAGACTTGTACCACCTCACATACCATAATTCCATTATTTCTGTGCTTCTGCTCATTCTCCACATATATTAAAAAAATGCAATAGTACCTGAGATTTGTACCTATTTATGTATCTTCCCTTCCATCTTGCCTCTCTCCCTCCAGACTCTCTCCCTAAATCCATTGCTTTTATCTGCTGGGTAAAAGGCTGTTAGAAGAAATTAATATTCTGTAGATTGCTTCAAAATAAATTGAATAAAATTGCAAAAAACTTGATGGATACCCTCAGTTTCATTGCAAGGATTTTTGTTTGGCTTCATTTGTTTTCAAGCTAAAACGTGCATGTTAAGTTGTTATAGCATATTTCTAAAGAGGAGGAGCTTTACCTGTTTTCTAGAGCTGCAGGAGACACTGTGGACTGGAACACGCTGCATCAAACCCACCTTGCAAAATAGCAAGCTCCAGGTAGCCTCTCCACGTCAAACACAGCGTGCACAGGGCAGGATTTGATGCCGTGAGATGCGCTCATACGTGTGGATCCACGTCAGCGCAGCGGGGGTAAATGCAGTCAGCGTGGAGAAGGGGGGAAGCTTTGGGGCAGGTGGTGCCCGCAGAGCAGATCCTTGTTTGCAGGAAAAGCTAGTGTGTCTTGGGGCAAATACAGGCACAGCATTTTCTAAACAGAACGGCGGCATCGTTGAGGATGAATTTGTCTTTGTGCACAGCTCATTACCGAGAGGCCGTCGAAGCTATTCTTAATTTATAATCTGTGGAAGTGTTGGCTACGGAAGTCAGAGATATCAGGCTGCTTGGCAGATGTTATAGGTACAGATCAAATTGGGTACGCTTGATGAGCCTGGTCTTCTGGTCTCTTACTGTTTATTGTCTCTTCCCCTTCAAGACCTTTCTCTGACATACTTTGGGATGGAAATGCAGTTGGATGATGGGAGATCTAGGGAGGGTTGTGCATCAGTCCCACGCAGGTTACTTTGTTTAGTAGAGAGAGAGTTTCCAAAACCATGTAATCAAAAAACCCCAAACTCCTGAAGGTTAAAGCAGAGTTTTTAAGTGTAATCTGGAAGGATTTTGTCTTTGCAGGAAGACTTTTTTTTTTTCTTTCAAATATCTCACAGCAGCAAAGTTGCATAGTGTCAACAGATGTGAAGGATCCAGTCTAACCTCTAATTGTCCTTATCTACTAATCCTTGGGGAGACAGATACAATCTTCTGTGAAGCACATCTTTGCAGATGAATTTAATTAAAATGTATCGGCAAGTTCGAGACACAAGTTGAAGATGTTTTAAATGAAAAACTACATCTATCTGGATGCCAAGATGTCTCATTTCCTTGCAGTGAGAGCTTGTCATGTTGCAGGGGGATAGAAGGGACGTGAGAGTTTCGAGCTACAGCTGAATGCAGCCATTGTTTGGTGAAGATGATGGGAAAGTGGTGGTCTTTGGGCAGGCTTGGCTTTGGAGAAGACTTCAGAATAGTTCTGAAGGGGCTGAAATATCAGTCAGTTTTGTTTGGAAGGAATTCGGATTTCTCTGATCCTTCCAGCTCTCTCAGCTACTTCAGATGCCTTCAGGTTTTGCAACATGTAGACCCTGGCAGGTTGATGTCATTTTTCTCTTCCTTTCAATTGTGCAATTGCTGGTATGCCTCAGAGGCCCCTGTAACAACACCCTGATCTTATTACGGTGCGTTTTGGAGGTAATTTAGTACATGTAGTGATGGTACAATATTGTGTTCTGTCTGCTTTAATCTATTGAACGTGGTGACTTCCTCCTGCGCAGCAAGCATTGGAGCAGCACAGGAGCTCTGCCATGGAGGGAATACTAACATAGTTTTATCAAATCTAGAAATCCAAACAAACTAGCAGGATATATCTGCTCCAGCTAGTTTTATCAAATCTAGAAATCCAAACAAACAAACAGGATATAGCTACTCCAGCTATTTATGGTACTTACCCACCTCCTAATGGGGTGTGTGACTTGAAATGCCATCTGATAGAAGAAATTCAGGTTGAGGCTTGAAAAGACCCGGGTTTTAATCCTGTCTGGCCACTGTCCTGCTGGGTGACTTGCTGTAAAGTCAGTCCCATCTGGGTAATGAATGCAAACTTCTAATGCTTCTTTGCCTGCTAACAGTGTTCAGGGAATTACTTTCCTGAAGCCAGAATGGACCTTACTTTAATGTTCTTCTCATCCTTTTCTGGAAGGACAATAATTTGATAATGACTATTAATTTGATTATTCATCGCCAGTTAACTTTTCTCAGAGCACTCTCTGTTTCTTTCTCTTGCATCAACAGTTTTACAGAAGCAACAGTAAAAAAAATAAAAAGGATGGGATCTGTGCAAAGCCTGCACTGTGTAATACTTTTCAGACAGAAGCTTTTAAATTCTGTTTGTGTTAAATATGTTTTTACATTTACACTGAGCTGCAAGACGATAATCCAGGCTTTTCTTGTGGAATTGTGACATAATGGAGTTTGGGGGAGGCATGGCAGCTGCGCAGGTTGGGTATATGCAGCTCAAGAGGAGCTAGTCTTTGGTTGCAGGTTAATGTAGAAATGATTGAAAATCTTGCTCTGTTCTCTAGCAGGGTGTGGTGATGTTAATATAGGGTACCTGTGGCTGAGCCATCTACGTCTGTTCATCCAGATCTCTCCTCCATTTTCAACTGCTTTTTCCTGAAATCTTAATTCATATCCCCACAGCTCTGTAATAATTTAAATAATTTATATGTACCAATTAGCTGTCTGGAAGATGCCAAAAGACGTTCATTTCACCAGCCCTGAAATCCTTCAAAATTAAAGCACTCTGCACTATTAACTTTCTAAGGTAGTTAATAGCATAGAAAATGGATTCTGTACGCAAGGCTCTGTGTTTGTGTAGTACAGAACAGCTGTGAAATGCAGAGTACAAGCAGATGCTTCATCCCTCTGGAATTCCATGTGCCTTCTCCATTCAGGTCCAGGACGGTGAGAGCAGCAGGGGCTCCTTGCTTAGAACCTCAACTCGTTGTTTTGCTGCCTTTCAGATAACAGGAGTCACAGTGTTGCTGGCTAAGTATAAAATGATGTGGTCTTATTTTAAATCCTGCTTTTCATTTCACCGGCTCCAGGTGAAGTCCTCTGACTCCTACTTTGTTCTGGTTTGTATTAGTCAGTACAGTACTTGTCCCTTGGAGCTCTCTCTGTACCTGATAAATTCCCATTTTGTGTTGAGAGAGGTGTCGGAGAGCATCAGCTGGTCATGACTGAGCTGCATCTGAGACTGTGTAGTAAAGTTTGGACCAAAAAAGCATAAAAGGATCTGCCACCAGACAAACCTGCTGCAGGTTAGGAGGTGCAGTATCAGCATATGTGGAGAAGAAAACGCCCCTTCCAGGTACACATCTTAGATGTAAGGATGAGAAGAAAACTTGTCTTTTTTCAGATGAGAATGTAGCAGAAAGAGCAGATAATGTTTTGTGATTTACCAAAAAAAAGCTTTCTTTTTCCTCTCGCTTCTACCCCCTTCCTCTTAGTATTTTAAAAGTGATGTTATGAGGTTCTTTAAGCCAGTTTCATTACAGTTAATTCTCCTTCTCCTGCGGCAGCAGTAGCTTTATGTACCAAATTTTTATTATACCCAGAAGCTTTCTGCCTGCTAATAAATAATGGTGGTAAATTATTATATAAAACAAATGTGGTTTCTCAATGCAGCAGAAAGGAAAATAAGTCTCTTTTTTTCCCCCCCCCTCTCCTCTCCATGCATCTTTAAATTACAGTCATTAAATAGTGTGAAAACAGCATTCATTTTAAAGAGACACGGCCAGTCTAGAAACTGAAGTTCTTTGACTTACACCATTAATGATAACTTGGACCATCATTACACAAAAGGCATTTGGAATCTTGTAAACAGATTTTTTTTTTTTTAATAATTTTTGATACAGTCTGTAAAGAGCAGTCAGCTGTGCTTTCTGTTCTTGTTCCTGAAGTGAGTTCCCATGAGCAGTACCAGCCCTTGCAGTGCTGCTCAGAGCAGGTGAACAGCCCCAAAGCCACGTCTGCAGCCATGGCAGGGGTTGAACTCATCCGCAGCAGGAAGGTGGGAAGGGGAGGGCATGTTAAGGTGGGAGGAACAAGAGAAGTATGACCTGAGGCTGAGTATGTTAACTCTCAGGTGCCAACCTGGGTTTTAAGGATGCATCCCTGCAGTGGTCCCAGGGCAGTCTTGGAGACTTTGCCCACCCCAGGCTTTGCTCTGGTGTGGTGTTAAAACTTACTCGTCTTTTTCACTGATTGCCAACTTATCACAGACACATTATTAGTAGTAAGTCTCAGAATGTGAGTTGTGGTCCAACTTCTCGCAGCGTCGCTGAACCACTTCTCACATGAAGTATCGCTTGTCTAAATACCAACCTGCCTGTGTTTGCCTGGTTGTCTCCTTGTTTTCAAAACTGGCAAGAACCACAAGAGAGCTACTTCGACGCGCCATGTTTTGAAATCCGGCATCGTTTCACTTGGCTGGAATATATTTACAGTTGTAGGGGGAGACATTTCTTTTGGCTGAAGAACATCCTTGAGAATTTCAGGGTAAGGCTGCTTTTCTTGAAGAAATTGAGTTAGAGGCACTCATAATTGGAAAGGGATAGCTGTTTAAATAGTCACTATAAATGGAACATAATTAACATTACCTTAATCCCTCTCCCATGATTCTTAAATCCACACATGGGAACTTCAAATTGAGGATGCATGTCCAAATGTATCTTAATTAAGTCCTAATTAATTTAACCACAGTTAATCCTTTCCCTCTTAAAAGGAGGTTTCACACAGTGGAAGGAGCAGAACGTTTCGTTGGTCCACGTTGGGTCCAGCACGCTTGCTGAGGGCGGCGCAGCAGCAGGGCTGGGCAGCGGAGCGGCCTCGGGCACAAAGAGTAGAAGAGGAAGGTGGAGGTGCCAGAGCTGTCCCTAAGGCCGGGAGAGGTGGCCGTGCCCTTGTGCCTCCTCCCTGGGCAGCCCCAGCGGCTGGGGCCGGGCTGGGGCTGGCAGTGCACCCCGACTCCAGCCACAGGGGATCCCTTTATGGGCAAAGCTCTAGCTCTTCATTTTTCTGTTATTCTGGGATTAGGCCAAAGCGTTATTAAATGTCTTGTAGATGATTAAAAGGGGAATTGAAATTACAAGATGAAAGCTGAAGCATTCACAAAGGGAAATTTTCCTTCTTTATTCTTCACGTGCTCGAGTTAAAATATCTTAAGCTAAGCTTTTCTTCCACCCTAAAATAAATCGGAGTGAGCACCTAGGTCAGGTTACCCTAGGTAGGTCCTAGACCAGAAGTTCCCATCAGCACAGGTTGTGGGTCTTGGTTACTTCTTCCCTTTCTTGGTGGTGCCACGGCACTCTGGTGTCAGAGCCCTCAGCAAAGGGGAAAGAGCCAAAGGGCTCGTCTGCACAAGCAGCAGTTTGGTTCATCCTGGGATGAGCTTACCCGTGATGGCATGTCCATCTAAACCCATTTCTCGCACCTATTGCTCTGTTGTGGTTTTGTTCATACAGATTAGATCAGAGCTGGTCAGCCTATGTTGGCAAAATATTCTAATTTAATCCTGGTCGTGTACTGAGGGGTTTTATAATTTTTTCTTTTTAACTGTTCGTAGCAATACTCTGCTATCTTTATTTCACGCTCATTTATGGACTACTACGTGACTTCCTTAAAAAAGAATGGAAGAATCAGAATTATGAAATTCAGTTTATTAAGATGTTTTCGTGGCTCCTTTAAAATCAAGTCACTGATAAGAGCCGATAGGTCCGTGTGTGAGCAGCATTTGCTGTAAGTGACTGGTTTCCAAACCTTGCTCATATTACCAGCTGTTTCCCAGTACTCATGGGCACCGTATCTCCTCATCCTGGTTGCACATCTGTGTTGCTAAATGAAAGTAATCAGAGGCAGCATGAAAATTTAATAAGCGGCGTTCTGGCATTGGTCATGTTCTCAATTGTGTATTTGTTTTCTGCCTGCAGAAGTCCTCCAACGTTGTCAACAAGAACAGCTCCAGTGTTTACAAGCGCTGAGATGCTTATTAGCCTCAAGTCACTCTCTGTTGGTGCTATTCTGAAAACAGAGCAGACCTCTGAATTTGCCAGTATTTTTAGGGGGCTGATGAAAGCCAGGCCCCAGCCTGGGAAGCTATAAACCTCACGACCTTCCTCTTCCAGTCTGAAAATTAAGATGTTGCAGAAGCAGAAAGATCCTTAGACAAATTAGTGGAATTTAAAGCTTCTAACTTTAGCATTGTGAAGTTTTAAATAGTCATGTATTTTGACTTCATAGCAACTATCAAGCCCGTAGTTGGTTGCAGCTACATCCCAGGCAGGGTCTGTCTTACAGTGCCGAGCCTTGTGCAGTCCCTATTGCCCTTCCAGGAGAAGCAGAGAAAAATTGGAGCACGTTTTATGCTTGTCCCATTAACCTTTTGCTGCAGGATCAAAGTTTTAATGTTCCCAGCACCACTAGCTCAGCAAAATTTTGGAAATTCTGAAGCGATTATCTGTTTCCTGAAGCTTCCCTGTCTTGTCTGCTGGGTTTTCAGCTCCCCGCCTGTTTGCTTGGCTTTTGGACTGGTAACTGCTTGTGATTTGGCTCCTGCATGAGAGTTTAGGGAGGTATAGCTCATTTCTGCCCCTGCTTTGGTACATGGTGCTGATGTATTTGGCATATTGACCCCAGCAGAGTGATCTCTCACTGTGTTGTGGCAGGCTTGGGTTTTAGCTTCTATTCTATGGGGCTGCTTATTTCTTGGTACCGATTTGTCCGGTCTTCTGTCCTTCCCCCTCTCACCACCACCACCTTTTATGCTTCTAAGTGAAACAGAAATCCACATGAAAAATCTTTACATCTTCACACTGTGTGCGTATTTTCGGTTTGCTCGCTCAAAGGCAAGAGTGGCTAAGGGCACTTCTAAGAAGGATCTCCCCACTGTGTTGAACAACTCAGTGGCTACCTGTGGGGTTTCTGCAGGCTGCCGAGATCTGAAATCCTGGCTGAAAGGAAAGGCTCAGCTGGAAGCACCTGAGTGCTACGTCTTAGTGAAGAGCGTTGCCTCTTAATGAAAAGAAATCACTTCTTAGTTATTCTTAGTAAAACTCCCATCCCATTCCTAGGGGAGATGTTTTCAGTGGTCTTCCACTAATTCTCTGAAGACTTTTAACTGGATCCAAATGCTCCAGTGGGATTTGCTTTGCCCCCATATAAAATCTGAAGCTTCCCGCGGTCCCCCTGGCTGTGGATTAACGAAGCTTTGCCGAGCAGCCCGGCGGGTGCTTGCCATCCTCGGGAGGAGTGGGTGTGTGTCTCTGGAGCGACTCGGAGATGATTAGAACAAGCAGCCTGTCCTCAGCCTGGAGGATGCTGGCACCGCTCTTCAGAGGGAGGGTCAGGGGTGAAGAGTGGCTGGGACCACGGGGGTGGAGTAGTGGCCACGCAAGTTAGCTGAAGCAGCTGCTGTTGGGAGTGTCACCATGAGCCAGGTATGGCCCCGGTGAAAAGGAAGAAGGATTCCTTCTAAGGTAATAAAATCTCTGCTAGGTATCTTGAAACAAATTACTGCTTTCACACAGGGCTCTTCCTAACTCCAAAGAATCTGGTGTGTTAGATGGGTTTTTCTTATTTTTTTTTTTTTTTAATTAACTTCAGGAGCTGACATTTATTTGGATGAAGAGTTTCAGCGAGCTAATGCCTTCAGTCCCAGGCAGTGGTATGTGCATGTAAAAACAAGTACCTGATTTATAGCTGCCTGTGTTCAAAATGCTTAAGCACAATTACACATGTGGTTGAAGAATTTGAATGAATACGTAGGTACTAAATCAGCTCTATTTCTGAGTCAGGAAGAAGTACTTGGGCTGTATTTAAAGCTCCAGTATTGGCAGAAGGGTTTTTTAGGCACTATCCGTTTGCATTAATGTTCTGAAGACCCCCTTGATGTTGAGCTTTTTGACAACTAGAAATTAGGGTTTTCTATGAACAATAAGTCCTGGTGCTTTTGGTTGCTTCCATACATTGCCCGAGGTGAGATCCACTGAAATGCTGGAGGTGGAGGTGCAGCCCTCTAGCAGCAGATCTCCAGAAATAGGTCCATCCCGTGCCCGCTGCCAGCTCTGTGCCCGGAGCTGTAACCAGGGCTGGCTGCTGGTGGCTCCCCAGCTGCGTACTGTCCTGTTTCAGCAGAAATCTCTTACATCCGCAAGCGCTTCTTGGCGCATTTTCTCATGTCCCACTGAAAAATCTGGATCTGTATTGGAACAGTATTTCTGAGCAGTTTCTTCTGTGCAAATAGAGCTTAATTGGTACTTATGTTCTGCTTAATTACGCTTTACATTTTGGAGCAATCTGCTCAACTTAAACACCAGTTCTGTGAAGCGGAAAGAAGAAATCTTTAGGGTGATACTGTCTCATTTGGATGGGATCTGTAGCGTCTTTGTTTAATAGGAGTGTTTCACTCCTCAGTTCTGCCTGGACCAAAACAATTTGTACTTTTTCTGGTCTTTGCACAGGTGAATGGACATAACGCGGTGGTGAGCTGTCCTGCCTGCTATTATGGGAGGAGAAGTGCTCCCAAATTCACTCCTCCTGGGCATGCTAGCATTGCCTTATATGGCAAATTCTGGTTTACACACCACTGTTTCCAAACAGGATTGAGTGTATGTTAATAAACAAAACACAGTATCTTTTTAGTTTTCTTTTGTTTTTATAAACATGAGCAAACCAAACATGATTGCAGCTTGGGAAAATAAATATTTCTGTTTCTGTGGAAAAAAAAACCCAAACAAGCCAAAACCAAACCAAACAAAGCTTCATTTTTTAAAAACAAACTGCAAGAAATGGAAACTTGAGGCCAAAGTAGAAATAACAACTAGTTTGTTTCTAAAGCTCTTTACTGTGACATTTCTGTTGTGCAGAATTCCAGTGTAGGTGCCTGGCTATGAGCAGACATATGTTACGGCTCTGCCCATTCACTGTGTAGTTCCCCAGTAACGAAGTAAAAATTTATGGAACTGGGTAACTTAATAGAGATAAAGCTGCAAAGAACTGCTGCACTGTAAATAGAGTGAGATAAAGCGCCCATGAACACGGTGCAGGTGGAGATGGCTTCTGCCTGTATTACAATGAAATGTGAACATTTGTGAGAAATGAAATTGGAAAGATATTCCAAAATGAAGGCTTCTGAATCCCAGTTGAAAGTTTCATTTTGTGGAAAATAAGGGTTTTTAATTTCTTTTCCTGATCTGGAGCATCACCTTTGGCAGAGTGACATCTCCCACAAGGCAGTTTGAATTCTAAACAGCTTCTGTGCCCTGTTTGGGAGCTCAGCCCAAGCTGCTCACGTACCCAAGGGTGGCTTAGAGACGGGGAGCTTCTGCCCCTCCTGGCATGCTCACGGCCATGGGGCACCCACTGGGAAGCACCGGCCTGCAGCAGCTTCTGCCCCTTGGGCACTGACGGACCCAGCGTGCCTGGGCTGTCCTCGCTTGGAGGCTCCTGCAGCAGCGTTTCATCTCCAGCTTCACTTAGACACTCAGCCTGCCGCGACGGAGCCCACGCGCACCCTTGGGAAGGCCCCGCGAGCCTGTCAGGGAGATGCTGATGCACACGCGCACGCGTGTACGCACAGGTTCTCTTTCTCCAGCTGAACACTCCCAGTCCAGAATAAAGAAATCTCAGGTGCGGACGCAGCTTTGTGATCCCCTGCAATCATGCAATGCTGCGTATGTGATTGAGAGTGTCCATTATAACGGGTTTGTCATTTAAGTTGCATTTGTCCTTGCGCCGTTGTCCATTCACCTTCATTTTCTGAGCATTAGTTCTCATGTCAGGTCTGCAGCCAGTGCCCGGGGTGTGTAATCCCACCTGCTCTATAAAGATGCCTCAGAGCGGGGGAAAAAATGTCGTTTCTATACTGTAGTGAAAACCTGCCTGAATGCGCAAATCTAAAATTCTGTTTTTTCCATAATCCAAGGATAACACATCCTTGAATTAGGCACTGAACTAATTATTATTTCTGATTGCTTGATTCCACCCTATTATATATTCCTTGATTATGTTTCTTTCAAAACCTTTTTTTCTAACTCAAAGCTAGAGCAGACCAATGTTCATGGGAATCAGTGCAGTAATAAATCAGGGACTTGAAGTGTCTGATTTGCCTTTCAATGAGGAAAAAAAACATTGGCAGCAATAATTCTTCTCAGAGAGAATAAGTCCATTTGTAATGCATTGTCTTGGCTCATCAGAAGTTTTGTGATGAATAACCTATTCCAAAAAAAAAAAAAAAATTGAGTTCGGTTACTTCATTTATAATTCAGAAGTCTTCTATGACTATTTCATTTATTAAGTGCCCTCTGAAAATTTTCCGATATTTCTTCTTTCATCACAATTTGAGGGCTTGACATATTCTCATGGTTTTCTTTTTCCCTCGCTGCTTTGGAATCAAAATCTTGCCTTGGTCCCACCTCGCCCTGCATTTCCCAGCCTGGGGGTACCCATTTAAGGCCAGTGGCTTGGTGCTGGTTTTTGAGGAGGCTGCTGCCTCCATGTCCTTTATTTATCCTCTCTGCACCTTACCAAAACATGCGCAAGAGACTCCTCCAGTTTAATTTCTTTCTTTTCTTTTTCCCCCCCTTAGCAGTAATGACTGATCTAAACTTTAGTCTAGTAGCAGTATAGCAATATGTTTAAGGTGTTAGATAAATGCTATGAGTAGCTGCAGTAGGAATTTTCTACTGGTTAAGAAATAGGTCTTCTGCAAAAGTGATGTTTGTCAGGGTGTGGGACTTTGTCCCTGTCGCTGGAGGCTGGGGCTGCCCCTCTGCTGCTGCCTGCCTTGTCTCCAGCTACTAGACTGTCTGGAGAATGGGATGTCTTGTTGCAGTTACCCAGATAGTAATTTTTTAGAAACTAGGTTACTAGAGTAACCTCAGCTCTGTCCCAGGCTCCACGAGTGACTCTGGGCAAATCTCCTGACAGAGGGACAGCTGGAAACCAAATGCTCGTGAGCCAGGGCTGCCCAGGCGTGCTGCAGCTCCTCTGCTCCCCTCTGAGCACTCCTTCTTGACAGCTAAAAGGGAAAGGGTGCTCTTTATGCTTTGTGTCCTGCTGGGAGGACAAACCGTTGGCATAGGAACTGTCCCTACTATGGATTTATGCAATGGTGGGGCCCCGGCTTCAGGATTGTTGGGATCACTGCTAGAGACCAGGATCAAGTCAAGCTCCAGAAGGGGAGTTATCCTCTGTGAGCTCTTCTGGGTGGTGCAACGGTCCCAGCCATGATGATTGCTGCTACCTGTGATGATGCTCAGTGCTCTACAGATTACGTTTTATAATAGCAAGTAACCTTGTTATATTATACCTGTGCGCATTAAGAAAGTGTATAGGCTCAAAATTTACTAAAGTGCTGTGCATGTCTTGGGTGCAAAGGCATCAGCTCTGGATTGGGAAATGGAGTTCAGGTTGCTGGAGATCAGGATGGGGCTCTCAGGAGTATCACTCTATGTTCATCTTGTTCTTATTCCCTTCCTTGGGTTTTTCAATCTGACCCAAGACAGCTGTTCTTATGTGTTACCTCTTCCAAGAAGAAAATCCTACAAAGTTTGAAATGGGTTGATAGAAATGAGGGACACTGATCAGGTGAGAATAATGCTGAAAGGCTATTCCCAGAGCACAATGAGCTAGGCTGTGAAGTGCCAAGGACTGCAGCTTTTTGGAATACTGATGGTTTTTCGGTCCACTGACAGGTCAGAGTTTGGCACCTGCCCCAGATCTAGAGCCTGATTTTGCAGCACAGAAACAACTCTATATTGTGAGCTCCTGTACAGAGCCTGGGCAGGTGAAAGTCCCTGAAAAGGAGCAAGCCTAGTCACACAATTAACGTGCCTCTTTCATGAATGCTCATCTCCTTTTGGGGAATCACCCTGGATTGCTCAGCTTGCTCTGTGAAGTTCTACAGACAGCTCAGGACAAGTTGGAGGCATTGCTTTTGGAAAGGAGATTAGTGGCAACATTATGTGCTGGTTCATAGCTGTTCCCTGGGGCTTCACTGTGCTTTTCTCAGGCGGAAGCTGGTAAGGTAGATTAAATGCGTTCTACCCTCAGATAGCTGGGTATGACCAGCCCTGATTTCTGTGATTACTGGTTCATGGTTGTTCTTGTAAAGCCTTGTGACGGCTTGTGAAAAGTGCCCTGGATAAGGCAACAGGTGTATAGATGTGCTTATGCAATGCCAGCTGTATTAAACCTGATTTGTTATACAATGCTAGAGTCACAAGGAAGCTCCGCAGAGTGTACTGCCGGTGGCTCTGGGAATATGGCGAAAGAATCCAGTGAATCTCCTTTGGATAAGTCGCTGTTTTTTCTTATTATTTAATCAAATGCATGCTTGCCATCAGTTCTTCCTGTTGGTCATCTTTCAGACTCACCATTCTGTTACTCTTGGCTTCATTCCTTAGATTGCTCTTTGAAGTACTGTCCTGGTTTTGCTGGGACAGGATGCCGGGCCTGCCGCGGTCTGCAGGCGGTTAGCAGGGTGGAGTCAGCCAGGGCAGCTGACCCGGGCTGGCTGCAGCTGCCTCCCAGACCATCCAGGTCATGCTCAGCGTCAAGGGGGAAATTTGCTGAGGATGGAGGGTCTCCTGCTCCTCCTCCTGCTCCTGAGGACTGCCTTCCCGCTTAGTGTGACCACCGTGCATTTGCTGGGCTGAGTATAATTTTGTTTACTTTATACTGGCACTTGTATTAGTTTGGCTTTTTCACTAAATCTGTTCTCATTTTGACGCGTGGGTCTCATCTTCTTTTCCCAATCCCCCTTCTCAGCTGGGGGGGGTCACTGGGTGATAGAGCAACTGCTGTAGTTCAGCCCCACATATGGACTAAATGCAGACAAGTACTTGAAGTGGTTTAGAAGCAAATACAGTACTGTAAGCACTGCCTAAATATCAACCTAGAAAAAAATTAAGTCTGAAGAGAGCCTTTGCTGTAACTGGAGTGGAGCTTTTTATTAAGCAAGAGCACAGAACCCAAGTACAATGTCAGACCTGTTGGCAGCAAGGGAGATGTGTTAACCGAGTGCTAATGCCGTTCAGCGGACTTGTGTGGAGCGTGGGGAAAGCATGTCCAGATGTATATGTGTTCTTATTCCCATTTTACTGATGAAGCTTTAGAAATTGCCTTTAATCCTTCTGGTTCTGCCAGAGAACTAGTGAGGTGTGATTCCTTTCTATAGCAGGGCTGGAAAGGGGATGGTATGCAGCTGGACGCTGTGAAATGGCACTGCTGCTCTTCGTGCATTATCGTGAACAAATAACACTGTTGGTGCTGTTGATGGTCATGACTAGGAGGCGGAAAGGTGCTATCTGTGCTATCAAGCAGGAGAGCTTTTAGGTTGCATTGCAATTCATGTCAGATGTTCATCTTTTCAGACACCTGGGCTCTGCAGTCCAAGTCCTGCTAAGGATCTAAGAACTGATTTGCGTAAACAATTTGTGTTTCCAGAAAGAAACTGCGAGTTCTACAAAACTCCCCTTTCAGGGCCACGGTGTATTCTAATGTTTGTTTCTTTGATTTCCCGAAAGGGACACGACTTACTGTGAATTCTGCTGTGAGGCCGTTAACATGTTGGGAGGATTTTCTTGCTGGGTTTGGGGTGGTTTGGTTTTTTGTTGGTGGTTGTTGGGGTTTGGGGTTTTTTTGGGGGGGTGGGGGGAGCTTTATCACGTGTTCCCTTGCAATCCTACAGTTTAATAGTAGCTAGGGCTTATTACATGCCACATAGTCCTTGAAAAGGTTTGATTGTGAGTGCTTGTCCTTGGATTAATTCTTTAGACGGGCATTTTCAGGACTTCTATGGATATAAAATTGTTTGCGACAGGGTAGAGAATCTCCTCTTCTATGAAGTTCATCACTGATGGTTGGGAAAAAGAGTCTAAACTGAAGCCTGGATTGCTGTTGAGGCAGCTGAAGAGTTTCTGGAGAAGAGCAGAAAACATTGTAAAACACGGCAGCAGCGTTGGTGGGAGTCTGGACATGGCTCTAGGCAGAGCCTTTGCCCTCACTCCAGCCCAGACCTGAGCTCTTGACGTTGAGCTCAGGTTGCAGCTGATTTGCAGCACTGAAGACTGTTATTCCGAGTTGCCGTACGGGCGTCCACACATGATGTCTGTGCTTCTTGGCACTCCCCAGCCTGGCCACTCGCCAGAACAGGTGTTGAGGGAGATGTTCCAGGGTTTTACTGTGGGAGTGAGCACAACTCTTCACTCAGTAGACACTATGTAGAGCTGTCTCCAAATTGCCACCGACCTAAGAGCTATATACTCATCTATCGAACTCAGATTGTAAACGCTTCAGGGAGATAGCCTTTAACACCCCCACAAAACACACAGAATAGAATTACCCTCAGAAGGTGGCTGTATATCAGCCTGAGCTGTCTTTTGTGCTTAAATGATGTTTAAATTTGAATTGAAGAAGTGGTGCTGAATGTATTCACCATTTCATGTTAACAGAGTAAAATGGAAAGCGCTGCCAGGTTCCATGGCCTGTAAAATGTATGTACTGCAGGAAATGTATTTGTTTAACAAGCCATACAAAAATTATTCAGCTGTATAAAAAGTTAGCATGTCAATATTTTTCATTTTCTGTTTCTTTTCAGTTGGGAATTGCTGTGTTCCCAAACAGCATTTCAATATCTTGTTTAGTACTAAGTGATGTCCTGTGTTTCTTACCAAGCACAAAAGCCATCAAGAGTATGCTGCTTTATTTCCAGCGTGGGGAGTGTCACATGAAGCTTTATTTGTGGTGTAAATTGCTGTGTTATGACAACGTAAGGAAATGTGACTTTTTAAACAGTAAGGAGTAACATGGAGAAATGGGATGTGCTCATACTGGGCTACTCATGGATCACTCAGAAATGAGGAAGATTGAAGTGTACAAAAAAAAAAGGCTGCTCATCCTGAGAGAGGCTTTTTGTTACACATCTGCCGTCACCAGGCAGGTACTGAGATCTTTATTTTTTTAATTTACCACCCCAGCTACTCAAAGCAGCAGCAGCAGCTCCCACCATTTGAGGAAGTTTTTCAACTCACCTAAACAGAGCCTTGCCAAGGGCAAAGAAGCTCCTGTCGTAGGCTTTTCCCTGCCACCTCCGTAATAGGTATGACACAACTGCAGGCCAGTAGTTTTCCACTTGCTCTATTATGTTTATGAAACAAATTTAGTTCTTCCTGAAGGCAGGGAGGTTGTATTGGGGCTCCTGTACCTGAGAAAACGGTGGAGCTGACCAAAAACAATCCTGCAGCTAAGGACCGATCCTCTCGGTATGTTTGGCAGTGAGGGATTTGTGCATAAGCCGTTTTCTATCTATTCTATCAAGTTCCTTTAAATTCATTCTACTAAACTACCAATTAGTCTGTTTTTGAGTAAAAATAACCTGCCTTCTATTTTTGAAAGCCTTCCTCATAAACAAGCGATCGAGGCAGATGTACCTCTTGGCAGCTCAATGTCCCTTCGCACCCCACAGCACTCTAGTATTCTGGTTTCCCAAAAGTAAGACAAAAAGGAAAATATCTTATTTTTACCCTGTACCAGAACTCTGCTCTACACCAGGATTGGGTTTTGCATTGAAATAAATACTGCCTGCCATGTTTATTTTCTCAGATAACAGGAACAAAGCCAAGCACTAATGGTGGAGTGCGCAATGGTTTTCTGGCCAGCGCAACTGGAACGACACAAAATCCACTGTGGTTCAGGTAGTTTCTGAACTTTCAGAGAACTGGGCATGGGCACAAATAAAAAAATGCTGCCATACAAATGCTACCATATCACAGGGGAAATGTGTCTTATTCATGTGTCACTGCTGAAATAGGTTTATGTGGCTGCAGATTCCATCTTTCTTTTCACAATTTTTCTGTCGCTGCTTCCTCCATCTTATTTTGGTACCAGCAGGGTTTGTGTTTGGTTTTTACTTCATGTTTCCTTAGGCTATGAAGTGAAGAAAATATTTTAAGTCAAATTACATTGAAGAATGCAACTGAAGTTATATGGTTTACGTAGAGCCTTATACTGGCTTGGCTCCTACGGTTGTGTCGCAGCTCACGGGGGTCAGGTAGAGGTGGGCAGTCCCACCTCATGCACACAGCCCCCAGGGTTTGGTTCTGGCATTACCTGCTGCTCGTTACAAACAACTAGCGTGCTAGAAAGAATCCTCAGAAATGATGAACTGGGGTTCTGCCCGTTTCTTTTCCTTTTCCTTGATCCATAATTGCTCCAACATTGCTCTGTTTCACTGCCCAGAGGATAATCCATAACCTGGGGGTTTTAGGGAAAAAAAAAAAGTTAAAAATCGTAAGACTTCTCTTGGAAGAGATGGAGATGACAAATAATCAAGTCCTCAGTAACTGCTTCTGTGTGTTTTAGGCAGAGGTTCTGTTAGCGGTGGTAACATTGTAGTTTCTCCTATTTGTGCTATTCAGTATGTAAAGTAGACATAAGCATATGAATTTGAGATGATGATTAAGAAGTTTTCTGTGGAGCTTATTGAAAAGTGCTATTTTTCAAGAAAGAGCAGCTCAATGTTAAATAAAAAACACAGACTGTGAACCAAAAACTCTTAGTTACAATTTTAATAATCTGGAAGGGAATTAATTTTCAATTGAACCCCTGAAAGCTGATTCTTGGAAGTTTTTCAGACAATGAAGAAAAACACGTTGTTACCAGAAGCTTTTTTTCTATTTCTCTTTTGTAAAGGGCTTTTTCCCTATCTCTGTAAAGAGGAAAAGAAAACATTATTCATATCCGGAAGGTATTACCTACAATCTGAAGCTTTGATAACCCACAAGGTTACCCTATACAGAAAAAATAGATCATCTTTCTCTTTTTTGCAGCACGTCTATTGTCGTCCTGCTATCTGCTAATCATCACTGATGCACCTTCATCCTTTAAAGCCCAATATTTACAGTGGGACCTCTCCCTGTACTGCAGCTCTTCTTGTTAATTGATTTCACCTTTACTAAATCAAGACACTATTGTCATGCTTTCTCTAACGACTGCATTTACATTTCTTTGTTCTCATCAATGGAAATTAGTTTGCAGCTAGCGTTAACATGCAAATTTAGAACTACACTTATTAAGACTTGAAGTGGGAGAATTTTTTTCCTATCCTCAGGTTACCCAGCAAAGTGGGATTTCCCCGGCAGTGCGTGATTTCATGGCTGATGGTTCAACACCTCTTGCATCTGTAGACATTCAGAGCCTCCACAAGCAACCCACTCATTTTTATTTATTGCAAACCTATCTTGGTGGATCAAGAAGGTTAAGAAGCCCTGTGATTATCCTGCATGTGGTACAGTGGAGCTATTAAATTTTACTAATTGTTTTTATGCACTTTTAGTAAAGCTCCTAGTATGTACTACTCTGTTTGTAGTATGTGTTGTGGTCTGTGTATGCGATTTAAACCCATGGTTTTTTGTAGACTCTTTGCTCTTGAGACCAGTTTTTCTTGGAGTTTCAGTTCAAAAGGGGAAATGTGGAAGTGTCTGTAGTTGCTAATCAGTTCTGTTATTGATCATCTCATGTCATTGTCCTCTATCACCCCTGGCAGCAGCCAGCTGGAGCATCCACGGTGGTTTTCTTGTGTCAGTCCTGTTTTTTTCTTTAATTGTTCCTTCCTTAGGCTGAGAACAGCTGAGCCAGACTTAGTGAGGCCAAGTACCAGGACTCGGCAGTACCATCTTACCAGGCATTTCCTCATCATGTGGGCAATGCTGTTGGGAAGCCATATTGTAATACTTACTTCTGCCTGTTCCATCTGTGGCCAGACACTTTATTAAATTCTCCACTGGGAGCATAAATTCTCTCCATTCCTGTAGGAGTTTAACATCCAGTCTCGAAGACTTTTTACTTTCATCTAGTTATGCATCTGTCAAGAGCAAGCTGAAAAAGCTCAGAGTGAGAATCGTGAAGGAGGCTCAACCCCTCCAACAGCTTCATGCTGTTGAAATGTACGCGATGCGTGTAAACCTCCTTTTCCAACATGCCAGGAGGAAAATGCATGCTCACTTCTAAACAGTTTTAATTTCTTTTTATTTCATGGGGAATTACTGAGCGTGAAACCAGGCGGGCTTGCTGGTGCATCCCAGGCAGCAGCAGCAGGAGGCGAGACACCGTGGAGCCAACGGTGCAGTCGGAGGGTGTTCAGACAGATTTGGGCAGTGGAGACACAGAGTATACGGAAAAGAGGGAAATCGATGCCAGGAGGTCTGAGAGCAGGAGCTGCTCAGGCAGAGCCAGGGAGCTGCAGG
This sequence comes from Coracias cyanogaster, assembly GCA_033124195.1. Classification (NCBI taxonomy): domain Eukaryota; kingdom Metazoa; phylum Chordata; class Aves; order Coraciiformes; family Coraciidae; genus Coracias; species Coracias cyanogaster. Next base: position 34,597 of record JAVSBS010006061.1, read on the forward strand.
TAGTTATGTTCTGACCAAAACTCTGGTGCCTTTTGCAGGTTATTGCAGATCATACTGTGTACCAAATTCTCCAGTAAAAAGAAACTGGTGCCATGAGAAGCCATGTACATATCTTTAAAATAATTACTTTTTTTTTTTTACTTGGAACCTCATTTGCTGATGACATTTTCTCCCAGGGAACACAACTAGTACGAAACAACCATGTTGCGAGTGAATTGACTGCAAGGACCACCAGTTAGTCTTATAGACTAACCGAGACTTCTTCACTCTTCCTAATGCCTTCTTTATTTCTACAGCTGTCAAAGAGCTAGACTGGGGGGAAGGAAGCAGAAGGCTGTGGGTCCCTCTTGTTGCCCCTCCGCAGATGTCAAAACTTGCATGCTAAGTCCTCCTTATCCCTTCCTGGAGCCGCGAGGATGACTGCTGCGTTGCTGTCTTGCTGCACGCATGGATGCTTGCATGGGTGCATGCTTCCCTTCCTGCTGCCCCGGGCTTCGTGGTCATGCAGGGGACAGCAAGCTCTGGCTTCCTTTCCTGCCCCCTGGGGTAAGGGAAAGAGGCAATTCAGGACAAAACCAAAAGTAAAATACACCTGGAAAGAAGCCTTCAGTCACTGGGAAGGGGGACCCGATGCCACTTGCAGGACACATCACGTCAGCTTCAAATTATCAAAAGACAAAGCTGTGTATGGTTGTCACTTTGTTAAATTTTTTTCTTACTTTTTCCTAGACCCTGCCCGATGGTTTTACGTGTATCAGAGAGGTAAAATTTAAACCAGTTTGACTCTATTGGTCATATGATTTTTGCAGCGAAAGTTTTCTTAAGCTAGGAAACAGGCTCCCTCTGGCTGATTTTATTCTCGTTTTCTGTGCTGGCAGCAAACAAAATTAAAGGTGCTTGAAAATTGCTCAGTTCCTGGGTAAGGCCGCAGCTGGGGGAGCAGCCAACTCCCCGCTGACAAAGGCAGTCCTAGCTTTTACCCAGCCTCAGAGTCCACCTGTGTGCAGTGCTTGACCGCATGATGTGCAGTCAGGTCCTTAGCAGTGCAGCTATTCGCCATGTAAAGTTTTGAGGTTATATTATTGGGCATTTTCCAAAAATCATCAGAGGGAAGTGATTTTTCTAACCTTTCTAGTGAGGTGCTTTTGCAAATTCATCTTTGAACAGCCGCTTTGAGGAAAAGCACTTGTCCTAAAGCACATTTTCTGCAGCATTCCCATAGAAAAGCAGCAAAGCATCCAGCACGCTTTCAGTTTTCCACCTGTTCCATGTTGCTTCTCCTATAAATGTTGCTACAGAATGTGCCAGGAAAATTGAGAAGCAAGTGCTGTCCCAGGTAAGGTGAGCGTGTGGAAGGACACCCTGCTGTGTCCTACCCTGGGAATGGCCACAGCGAAGCTGTTTCTAGCAGTGAGTAGACTTACAGTGTCTGCAGAAATATTTAAAGTCAAATTTGACATTGCGTAGTTCATGTTCCTTGTACCTGGTCTTAGTTCTGTGCCAGAACGATGTTCTGGGAGGGACCTGTGGCCTCTGCCTATTGCTGTGCTATTTTCCAGAGTAGAACCTTGTTCTAGCTTCCCTCTTTACACCTCTGAAACCAAATAAAGGAGTGTAGCGGCAAAGCGTTTAGACATTTTGCATAGAGCAATTCAAGGATTATACAAGAAATCTTAAAATTCTGGTTTTTTAAATTAAAGCTCAGAATTTTATACACTGTTGAGTTTTCATGTAGTATTTCTCTGCAACTGGCGGTGTTGCAGGTTCACTCAAGCAGAACAACCTTGTTAAGTGTGACCGTGTAAAGAATTTGGTGTTGCTGATGTAGGTGTGAAAATGGACCAGAAGGAGTAAAAAGATTATTTCAGGAAAAGGGAGTGGTAAGGAGACATCAGTTCCTTTTTGGTTTATTGGCTGGAGAGATCCCTTTGCTTTGGAACTTGGTCTCTCCAGCCAGGCAAAATAATATTAATAATAATAATTTATTAATAAAGGTCTGTTCCATTTTAATTACATGTGTTTAATATTTGATACAGCAGTAGGTATCTTAGTTCCGTTTTTTTCTGGATGTTTGCCATGAGCAAATTTGACTTAACCCTTTTTTAGGATTCCTAGGCATGCATACGCATGTGGTTAAGTTCTAGCTGAGCGGTCGCTGGGCCATGCCAGCCTGGTTGGTTTGCTAGTATTTGCCAGATGGGGCCTCATAGAGGCTGATGCCTGGATTTTGTCTTGGTAGAAGCACCTAGAACTGCACAGAACACATAAATATTTGGGCTGTTCCAGCTAGTGGAGCTGTACTTGGTAGCCACCTTTGCCCCAGGGATCTGGAACCACAGACCTCAAAGGACTTCCCAAAAGCTGGACTTCCTGCAGCTCCCGCTTACACCGATGGGAGGGAACACCAAAGCCAGCGTCTGGGATCTGCATCAGTAATGCAGCTCTCGCCTGACACCCATTCCCATAATTTTCTGCTGTAATGAGCATTTATGGACTCAGGCCTTTGGTTATTTTTCTTCATGAAATTTTCAAGTATTTGCAATTGGTTTCCCACAGGCAGGATCTATTTCCTGTGAGATCTGCCCAAGGATTCTGTCTAGAGATTAATTGCAAAGATGTTGTGGGTAAACTAGAGTTAATTTTTTCTTCAGGTCCTTGCTTCTAAAATATAGCTAATGTTTTTTTAATAAATATAAGATGCAGTCTAATAATTCTTGCACATAATTTAATCCCCTTCTGCTGCATTTGTAAAATTACCCATTTCATCTAATGCTTGTCAGTTTTACAATTAACACTGGGCACATTAGCTGTATTTTACAACCTGGGGTTTTTTTCTTTAACGGAAAGTGAATTTATTATAAGCAACATGTTCTCCAAACCCTCCCATTAGCCGTGGAGCCTGGTGTTACACAGTTTCACCTTGCAGCCTTTGGAAGCAGGGGGACAGGCTCATTCGCATTTTTATTAAATCATCACTTACACTCCCCCCCGCTTAAACTGCGTTTCAGGCCTTGGGTTGTCCTTGGCCAACCCTAACGAAGCAATGAGACATTGCTATTGCTCATTTGGCGGGCGCATAGAGCGGTGGGCTGGAAACGCTGCAGTATATCAGGTGGCCACTGTGGGCAAGGTGTTTGATGTTCCTCGCGTTTCACAAAGCTTGGCCCAGCAAAACCAACCCCGTCCTTTTGTGCGAGGTGTTGCTTGTCTAGAGGCAGCTGCCAGCAAGATGAGGGACAAGCAGGTTAATAAATTTGAGCACAATGACTGCTCAACTCCAGAGCCGAGAAAGCAGCTGGTAAATAACACAGAATTGTTTCCTATTTTATAGCGGGCAATTACATCTTTGGCATTGTCTGTGATCAACTTAAACTGTTCCGCTCGTGACAAAAGGACCGTTGGGTCTGAAGAATATTGATTAGGCATTTTTTTATGGGAATAGGTCTCTAAAGTGAATGCTAAAAGATGTGCTGTCAAGGGAGGATTTTAGGACTCGACTCCTGTGCCAAGAGCAGCAGGTCACCTGTCCTCTGCTGGTCCTGCTGGTGAGGGTCTGCCCGGGTCTCCACGCCTTTAGGATGGGGTTTGGGCAGTACCTCAGTGCATGTAGCTCTCTTGGATGTGCGTTACATTCCCTGTGCATTTTCAAGCTAAGCTGACAATGAAACAGTATTTTCCATACCCTGGCTGATAAATGTGCCTGCATCCAGTGGAACAGGAAGATCTGGCCATACTGGAGCAGGTTGTTTTCCTTTGAAATTAGGAGATTTCTCGTCTTCACAATGGGTAAGGGAAGGACTAAGTCCCTCTGCCTGGTTCTGGGTTGGAGAGCAGCAGTCAGCTGTGGTTGAGCACCTGCTTTCCTCAGTGATGAAACCGGAATTTTGTCCGTGGGCATGTAGATGTACATGACGGCTTTTAGATGAATAGGCTTAAATTCCTCCAGCTTATCATTTGGAGAAATGTAAATTCTGTTCAGCAAAGTTTACAGCAGTGGAAGACAAAGCCGTTTGCAGACAGTCTAAGTACAGAAATCTTTGAATTGTAAAGATAACGAAAGGTAAAATTAGAACAAGTATGCGAAGATGTATCAACCAAGCCTCGTTAAGTAATTTCCAAAGTGTTCAGTTAAAATATTGATCAACTCGAGTGAAAATTCATTCTCTGCTCTTGAGCAGACAGCAGAGAAATGAAATACAATATCTTTCATTAGCAAAAATCCATAAAATATACATGTACGTGCAAGTCCGTCACGATTATTTTTCTTTGTAAAGTGAAGCCACTATTTGTTTTGCCTGATATACAAAATGTGCCTAATCTTATGGGCTGAGCAAACAGGGATATGACATTTTGCACAGAAAAAGCAAAATGAAGTAATTACCAGAACCTGGACCTGCTCTGGTGTAAGATTAGCACAGGCGCTTGACCCAGACCCAGGCTTAACACCCATAAAAATATGGCAACAGACTAATTCTGAATCAGAAAGTGCTACTTCCCATTCCTCCAGTTTTAAACACATTGCAAGAAAAGCAGCTCAGAAAATGCACAAGCATGTTCTGCAGCCACTAAACCATGCAGGAGATCTTAAACCTAGGATGCAACTCACTGCAGCCTTCTGGCGTGGAGGGGATTAATCCAGGCATGATTTCCACAAGTGCTGGAGCTACAGAAAAAAGAATAAATAACCATATACCCGTACCTGCCAGCAGGAGAAATCTGCTTTAGTTACAAAGTCCTCCTAACTGGTAAGCACAGATCACCGGAGGAAAAAAAAAAGCATGCATTGAGATCAAGAATAATAAATTTGGACTCATTTTTTAAGGTTCAAGTTCTCATTAACGAGCTGTGTGGTACCCAGACCCTGAGGCCAGTGTCTCCACTGAGCAGGCAGGTTAGTTCCAGCTCGGAAGGGATGCTGTAGGCAGCAGCGGTTGGTCAGACGTGTCACCTGGGCTGGGGAGGTGACCACACACAGCCCTTGCAGCGTGGGCAGTCAGGCCCTAGGTCTGATCACGTACTTGTAAATTGAAGGAGAGGAAAATTAAATGAGTAGCATGCCCGTTTGCTGTGCTCATATCTCCCAGGGTGTTCAGCAAGCTCTAAACAAGACAAAACTGAGGAAGAACATGGCATTAGATAAAATATCTTAATATCAAGCTTGCCTGATAAAACCTTAAACTCGCATCTGTGGATCTGTAGATACACTTTTGCTTGCACTCAGCACCACAGAGTGAGCTTCAGTTTAATAAAATTGCAGTGTTTATAAATGCAAGGGCTCATATTTCATACAGTGACACCCCTGAAAAGCTGGGAGGGACTGAGCCGGTGTGATAATGAAAATGTAAGTAAGAGGAAATACAATATCCATGACAAAAGGCGAGGGCAGATGAGGAAGTGGCAATCTCCCTTTTATGCCACTGAGGTCACCGTGGTTAATTTGCAGGGCAGCAGAGAATGGAAGGGAAAGACTTGAAAGAGCTGACTTGAGAGAACACACTGAAAAGGAAACAAACAATGACAAAATAAATCTTTGTGGGTGGTGGAGAGTACTGAGGTGGACAGGATGGATGCGCAGAGAAGAGCAGTTGGTGTTCTTGGTTCTCCCCCTGCTCCGAGGTCTGTGCCATGCCCACCGCGGGCTCCAGCCAGGGAGGGAGCAGAACACGGGGTGACAACTGAGAAAAGTTTGCATGTAAGGATCTGTTGGCCACACGGCAGAGAATGTTTGATCTGCGAGGCCTATTAATGTGGAGTAGTTAGTTCTAAAATAAGTTTCATTTTTTAAAGCAGATATAATGAAACACCACAGAAAATGGCTTTTTGCTGGCAAGTGATAGACAAAATGACTCAAGCCTTTCTTGCGTTTATTTTCTGCAGTGAGGCCCCAAGAAATGCCCAGGACTGCTCTGTTGCACTGGGGCATGTTCCACTGAAGGAATATTTTCTACCATTTTTAGAGTGTGTTCACTGGAAAATTGTTGGTCTGGTGTCATTTTGATTGCCCCTTTGGCCAGAGCTAAAGCTTACAAATATTTTTGTTAAGTTTCAAAATATTTCCTTTGGGAAAGGAGGAGGAAGCAGATGAAAGGATTAACCCACAGGGAACCATCAGGTCTTCTTCAGAGGCAGAGATTAATGCTGGTTCTGGAATAGAGAACGGAAGGCAAAAGTAGAGCATCCTTTTGAAAGGGATGGATTTATCATAATTTCCTTTCTGCAGTTTGTTACAAAGAAAAGAGCCACATTTCTCAGCATGGGAAACAGAATCGAATCTACAACAATAATCTGGCTTATTTTTAACTTAGAAATATCTGCCCTGTGGGACCAAAGCTCATGAACTGATTGTTGGAAAAACCTATTCTTGCAGGACAAGCTGTAGAAGATGAATTGCACTTTCTTGAAATAACGATTCACTGAACGAGGCCAGTATTGTCAAAAGACAATATATCATTATTAAAATACAGTGTTCACCAAGTAATATTTTATTTAAGAATATTGAAAAAATAATTGCAAGACACTAATTTTGGGTCTGTTTATATAAATGACATCTGGATAAGCCACAGAACTCTGAGTTTTGAGCTGTAATTCTGCAGATGTTGTTTAAAGCTATCATGGGGCTATAGACCAAGTTTTCCATGAGTGAGAGCTTTTTCTTTATTTGTGTTTTTTTTTTTTTTTTTTAGAATACTAACACAAATTCCAATAAGTGTTTTGGAAAACTGGTTGCTTAAGAAGGATATGGGGAAAGTATATGGCAAATAAATTACCCACCGAAAAATTGGTCATAGCAGAATGCTTTTGCAAAGTGTGACCTTTCTCAGCTGGATCTTTCCTGCCTCTGTAGAAACCGTGTGAACCTCCACATTGTAGGAGCAGAAACACGATGAAGTATGAGACTAATGCAACAAGCTGGTTTCCATCATTAGTCTCACCACTTACATGAGGTTGCATAGATTGTTTTTGGTTTTTTTTTCACCTCTGTTTTCTGTGTTATAGGATACAAAGACTAGCCAGTATTTAAACTTATATTCTGCATTAACTGAAGTTGTAAAGAGCTTTAGTGACTCAGTCAATAGGACATGGCAGTGAAAACCTGGATGTGTTTAACTGGTTACAAAGCAGAGAGTAGCTCAGAGTCTAACTTGCTTATATACTGCACAGCACAAACTGCCTGGCTTCTTGTGGAGGAAAAATGCAATTCCTGTTAAAGTCACGTGTAAACTGCTTACTGCATTGAGGGACAGCAGGGAAATGCAGGAGAGGAGTCCAGGGTTATGTGCATTTTTTAAGGGTTTAGGTAACTTATGGTTAACCAAAGGTAAACAGAAAAGGTTTTTCCTATACAATTGATGGATGAGTGATGGGTCTTCCTAACCTGACTCCCTTCTAAATGGATTTCCTCTCCTTTTATCATTCACTCATTCTCCTTCCTTCATTTTAAGAAACTTCTTCTCCACTTTTTTCTCTTTCTACAGCTTCTCCTGCATTACTTCATTCTGTGCCATGTGTTCTCTTTCAAAGAAAATGGCTTTTCCCCCTTACTTCACATTATCTGTTGTTTTTCCTGTAGCATACATCCTTTTCCATCTGCTTTCTTCTAACAGGAGCCATAATTTCCAGACTCTTCATCCCATTTGTGTGGAGAAGGCGTCTCCACCAGGCCTCTTCTGGCCTCTTGCCTGTGTCCAGTAATTTGTTCTGCATTGTAAATGGCTGTGATACTCTTGTTCTGTCCCACACTATTATGGTCTCTTGCCTTCATTCCCCCACCGTGCAGAGGACCTTGAGCACAGTATTTAGGCCTGCTTCTTACTGCTCAAGCCCCACAAATGCTGACTGTGAAGCTCCAGGCACAGTGGATTAGGAGAATGGCTGAATTCATCAATATTTCAAACCGATTCCTTACTACTGAAACAATGACCCAATGTTAATTAACCATTATCACTCACTGATGTGTGTCCTCCTGTAATAATGTTCATATACAAGTGCAGAATTAATTAACTTATGAAAATATAGCTTTAGTCTGTTCTGTTCTTACACTGAGCCAGTCTGCTCTGAATTGTTGCCTTTCCTCTATTCAGAGTGACTCAATTTCCGTGCACATTTCTCGTGAAATCCTCCTGTTTCAGCAGGGATTACTGTATTAGACTTGAGCCTGATAGCCTAAAATGTTTTTACAGGACATAAATTGTGCATTTTTTATAATCAGGGGAGCATTAAATATCATGGCAAGCAACTATTAGATGTAGATGGGATTGTCATGTCAGCTGAAACCTGCATCTGGTCCTTGAAGTTTAGAGAATCTCAGTGGCCTACACTAAGCACCTGCATATATTTGGGTATTTACTGCACTGCTGGGGAAAGGGGCTTGGCAAGTAAAAACATATATCAGAAAAGAGGTGAGGTGATGGTAATACAGGTTGTGATGTATCTCGAGTGTTTTTCTTCTTTATGGGAAAACCTTCTCTTGAATAAAATGCACATTTTTCATTTCTTACCTGTTTCCCCAAAAAGTCCATGCAAATTCAGGCTGGATTCATTCCGGATTCGGGAACCGTGGACATCATTTGAATTTCTCCTAGGATTAAAGTGACCTTTAGTGGCTCTACAGCAAGCTTTTTGGTTAGCACACAAGAGTTTCCCTCACTGTTTACCCCTCAGTACAATGTCATTGTCTAATTTGCTTAAGTGTGTCTTCTCTCTCACTTATATTTGCACAGCTTTCTTTCAAGCTGGTACTTTGAAAGGCCTATTCCTTCACAGTGTTTCAATATTTAGATAAAAAATATCTGGTGTTGCCTTTTGGAGCAATATATCTGCTGCCTGTCCTTCTGTTCTCACCACCAGTTTCAGCTTTGTGAATGGGGAGCTAATTGGCAGCCCAGTAAGAAATGTGAGCTATTGCTTTACTCGTATGGCTTTTATTTTGCTTTCAAGAGGTTGAAAGCAGTTGTGCAGATCAGTTCTGTCGATGGTTTCTTTTTTCCTCTGGTGCTCTTGAAATCCAGTCTGCCCTATCCATCATGTTAATAGAGCGAAGGTAACAACCAAAATAAATATTTTCCTGTCTTCTCTTTCAGATAAAATTGAAGATGAATTAGAAATGACTACAGTGTGCCATAGACCCGAAGGACTGGAACAGCTTGAAGCACAAACCAATTTCACGAAAAGAGAACTTCAAGTGCTTTACAGAGGATTTAAAAATGTAAGAACAATACTGCAGTGAACCGAGTTTAGTGTCTATGGCCCCACCAGCCTCCACTGCTCAGCTGCGTTTTCTATCATTCCCCTGCTAAACATTAGTAGTGTCATGCTAGATCTCCCCTACCACAGCAAAATGAGCACAATCTGCCTCTCCATCTAATATTTATGACACCATAATCTGCCTAAAACTGGGTTTGGATGAATATTCAGCACATAAGATTCTCATTAAATTTGTTCCCCAAATGTCAGTAAGCACACTGCAATTTCCTCGACTGTGCCAGTACTTCAAGGTAACTTGAAAATGTCTTTATGGTTGTTTAATTCTTACTGTCAGTTCCTCACGTTCAGATACGAGTGGTACTATTTGCTTGTGATTAGCCGCCCAGGGTGGTTTGGGTTTTTGTTTATCCTTTCTCTAGCTGCAGAAATCTTGCTCTTGTAGTAGGATATTATTAGAGCACGTTAGGACTATAAGGTTCTGCATAAGTAAGGAATAAGGCTGGAGTGGTAGGAGCCAAAAAAAAATCATAAGTAAACAGGTATCAAGACTGAGGAGACGAGAGAGGCTACAGATCCAGGGGAAGGCAGGAAACGTGCCAGCAGGCATGTCTGCACGCACAGAGGAGCACCCACCACCCTTGTCTTTGTGAACCCCTGTCCCAGCCATATTCTCCCTGGTAGCAGGGAGTCTGTGGCTCCACGAGCCTCTGCTTCTAGGTCACCTGCTGCTGCCTCTTTGGGACTCATCATCATCAATAGAAACAGATAGGGAATTTTGAGGCTATGTGGAGCAGATGTTTTATGGACCTTGAAGAATGAATACTCATTACATGGTTGCCTGAGGGTCTGGATGTAGTCACCCAGGTGGTTCGTGCCAGCTGATGTTTTTTATGATTAATGGAACAGTATCAAGCTAGCTCAATAAATGGTGTGGGGTTTAAGTTGTCTTGCAGGACAGCTCCAGCATTTCAGCTACTGTCACATGAAAGGCTGAAATTTCTGGGAAAGTCAAGCCTATTGGGTAAAAAAAAGTCAAAAGAAAGCTGAGCTACCTCAAGTACAGGCAGTGTTGAGGGAAACCTGCTGGACATTGAGTCAGGCCTTTCTTTTTGACAGATTCTTGATATGTGGTTGAATAACATCTCCAATGAATACTAGACTTCTTCAAGGAGTCTGGTGGATTCGTCCTTTGCTTCACCGCTCACCTGAGCATTGCAAGGCACAGCTTGGCGTTCTCTATGTTTCTGTTTGGTGCACGTGTTGTATTTGTACAGCCTTTGCTTGCATGTAGGATGTCATTTCACGTCTGAGGTTTTCTAACTGCTGAAGACTGATATTCTGAAACCTCTTCAAGCTTTGGGCAGTCAAGCGAGGAATCACACAGCTTTTGAGACAGAACTTGACAGGTTACTGTGCAGTATAAGACATGATTGCCTACAGTGGGAGACGAAACTCCGAGTTCTTAACCGCTGTATTTTGCTAGGATCTCTGGAATGCCTTCTGTACTGTTGGTGGGAATGCTGTGTGCGAGAGCACCGCGCCATGCTGAGAGGAGGAGCTGGCTCTGCCAGAGGCAGCCTGCGGCGCTTTCAGCAGATGTGACATTTACCCCTTGCCCCTCCCAGTTCTGCTGTCGCTTTCCAGTACAGAGGCATTGCCTCCCAGGGCAAAAATGATAGACAAGTGCATTTAACTGGTGCCCTAAACCCTTTCCTCAGACCTCACTGAAGGTCTTGGTATTAACTGGCAGTGCTGGCAAGATCTTGTTTTCTGTCAGGTGGTGACAAAGCCATCTGTGGTCCTCCAGCTGCTGTGCACACTATGTGCATGGGGCTTTAATATCTAAGTTTGAAAGGAAAGGGTGGCTTTAGCATTTGTAGCCTGTAAATCACGGTTTCAATGGGATGAGTAATTATGCACAGCAGGCAGACTGACTCAGCTGGTACCAGATTTGCTGTTGTACCGAGCCGTCTGCTTCTGGGGATGGTGTTACAGTGCCATCTGGAGATTCCAGAGCCCTGCGGGAATACAGCCGCTTTCCTCTCTCTGACTTGTGCTTACTGCTTGCGCTCCGTGGTTGCACGGGTCCTGTCTAATCATGAGGCAACACCTGGATGATCACAGAGCCGTTTACAGGTGCTTGCAATGGACACAGAGAACGAGGCTCCGCTCAGCCTGGCGGCTGTCACAGGAGCTGAGGCTTTGATGCTTGTGAACATGGATGTTGCTTGACCACGGGCAGTTTGACAAGCCTGGAGTAGCCTCTGGACTAGTGTCCTGCCTCACCGGGGTCCTATTTCTCAGTAGTTTCATTTCTATTCTTTCTTTGTTTCCGAAATCTGTTTCCCCATTCCCTCCAAACCTTCCCAGTCTCTTCCCAGTGTCACTGGTCAGGTCTGTGTTTTCTGCACCAGACTGATGGAGGCTTCCACTAAATTCAGATCTTCTGCCATTCCAGAGCAGCAGAGCGTGCTAACCAGGCAGCATCCTTGCTGCCTGGCCAAAAGTCCCTTCTCTCTGTGCCTTCAGCTTTCTTTTCCAGTTGTGAAAGGGTGCTGTTCTCCAACACCTCTTGATGCCAGGACCAAAAGTTCACTTTTAGCAGCTATCTCTGCCTCCAGGTGACATTCTGTGTTATGTGGAATCATCTGTTTTGCACCTTGGAGTTAGCTGACCCAGACTGGTCTGCGTTCTTTGGCTGTGCTTCTACAAAAGCAAGGTAACAGAGGTGGCAAAACCCAGCAGAACCTCTGGTGGACCTTGCCTTGGTTTAACACAAAATCAAATGTGGTACCTCCTGTCTATAAATACATCAGGAGAGAATTGTTTAAGCTAAAAGACAGTATTGGCATGGGAACAATAAATAGGCATAGGCTGGAATTAGAAAAAAGTTTCCACTCCCCAGAGGAGTAAAGTTTGGGGAACAGTTATGGCATGGGAGGGAGGAGAATGGGAAACCATTTTTAAGATTAAAATTAATAAATGACTAAGGAAGTGACCAACAGTAACAGAGGTTTGAGCTCCGTAATTCAATATCTCCTGTTTAGAGCATATTTCTAATGACTTACATTATTTGGAATTGAGTGCATGGATTTAAAAGGATTGGGATTGTTATGGGATTTTTTGCTCAGTTGGGAGGGTTCTCAGTAGGGGAAAAGGTTGTTAGCTGCAAGGGATAATTTTCTAATACTCAATCAGAAAACAGGGAACCCAAATAAGGGAGGTGCTGTTGAAGACATTCTTACCTTGCTTTGATGTGAATATTTTAGCAAACCTCTAATGAAATGTAGTATGAGATACAATAATCTCTAACAAATGAGGTTTTTGGAGACCAAAGCAAGCAGTATGAGCAAGGTAGAAAGGCTCTGACACGTCAATAATCCGCAAAATATCTCCAAACTGGGAGAACATAGTTAGAGTAACAAAATACACGGGATGTGTGAATGCTTAGAGATGCAAATCTGGGTTGTGGATCCTGAAAGAGAATACACTGGAGTTTGCCTGTGGTTATTTAACTCAATACCTCAAGTGTGGCCACAACGTGACCCTCTCCTGCGCACTCTTCATGTTCTGGGCGCGTTATCAGAGCACGGTCTCTTGGGCAGGTTATGTTTAGTCCCACTTTGGTTCTGCTGCTTTCCCCTGCTTGTTCACATTGCACATCTTTGAAAACAATGAAGCTAATTTCTGACTACAGCAGGAGAAAAAAAAAAAGGGCAACTTTTTTGTTTGTTTTTCTTTTTGTTTGGTGGGGTTTTTTAGGATTCAGCTCCTTTGTGGTTCAGTGTTTTCAAAGAAGTCCGAGAGGGTAGATTCAGACGCGTGACTCCTGCTGTCAGTGCCAAAGCTCGATAGCTTTTTGAAAATGAGGGGTTGTTTCCATGCTTGACAATATAAAAAGTAGTTCACTGTTCTTGTTAGACATTGAAAATAATTTATAGGTTAAAGAAATGAGAGATGGTTACCTGAAAACTAACCCCCTGCCATCCTTACGAATGATATGGTGAAGGACCATATGCTTTTCCATACTGTCAAGAAATTTTTCTTGAATGAGTAAATCTTTATCTTCAGTGGAATTTAAATTGGCACTAAACTTACCTGCTCCTTTTCACAAGAGAGATTTCTCTTGAGTCAGCTGAATCAAGTAGTACTGCAGCACTAATGAGGCCTCCTGAGTATTATTTGACTCTTACAAAAACAAAATTGTGATCAATTAAGTGCAAATGAATTGGTACTAGCATATGTGTCTGAAAGCAATCCAGTTACAGAGAGTTAACAGGCTGATCAATGCCAGCACTGCCTTTGCCCGGTACTCCTGGAGGTCTTAGGCAAGCTTTCGTTTGGGTTCCAGATGGAACATCAGAAGCAATAAGGATTGTGTGGAAATTCAGAAAACTTCATCAGGCACGATGGCCAAAATGGCTTCAGGAGACCTTGCCTTGGTGAGGAGCATGCGTGCAGCAGCAGCCTGCCCTTCACACATTTAGACTTCCTTTACTCTTATATAGAGTAAAAGATAATTTTAGGGCTTTTCAAGGAATAAATTCTCCTTTCATTAGCTCAGATCTCTCCCAAATCACTAATGGTTTTCTACCCAAATAGTGGGTAGAAGAAAGGAAGATTCCTTCTGCATTGAAGGATCTAATTGCCCTAATTTCAGTGGCAAGCAGGTAGGTGATTAAGACCTGCCTCATTGTCACCTGAAGTACCACTCCCTGCTCTCCTTCTGTGACTTGCACAGGATAAAGGGACTTCTCTTGTTCATTCTGTCCTTCTCCACGGTTGGTGAATGGGCATCAGAAGCAGGTGAGGCTGGCAGATCAGAGGCTTGCAAAAAATGCCTTTTTTTCTTTATAGGCTTTTCCTGGTGGAAGAATTTCTTGTCAAAGTCCTTTTTCATCTTAAAAGGTATCTAAAGAACTCATCAATAACTAAGTCATAGGCTTGGATCTTTCTCCAGCTTTTGGTGTCACCAATTCAAAGGGATTTTCTTAGACTTCTGAAGTTTACTCATTTCCAATTCAACAACCTGTAATGCTGCTAGAATAAGCATTTGTCTGCCTTGGCTCTGCAGAGCGGGGTGTAACACACAGCGAAGTCTATGCATCCGTGGAAGCTCCAGGCTGCTGGTAGTAACGACAGCAGTACTAGCATCTGCCCTGCTTTGCAAACCTACACACGCTCCCAAGCCTGCTCTTTAATGAAATCCAGGCCAAACACAGAATTCTAGGGAGAACAGGGGGTTTCCACCCCAACAGCATCATGTGGTGTATTCCAGGTAGCGTCACGTGGCAGTAGAATGTTTGGGTGTACAGGCTGGGCAGCTCTGTGCTCTTTCAAACTCATTTCTGTTCCTCCCCAAGCTTGCTTGTGCTGCCACAACATCTCAGTCTGCACCGAGGTGCAGCCCTCCTAGATGTGTTAGTGCAGAAGAATGAACTAGTAAATGAATTTCCACTGCTTCAGAAGGTAAGTCCAGGAGGAAAATGTGATAGGCTGCCTGAAAACTAGCCAGTGTCAGCCAGAAGACTGGATTAGCCTTGGCATTATTGAAAAGATCTGAAAAACAGTCTCCATCCCATTTCTCCAATAATTCCAATTAGAATTGATTAGGAAACAAATAGATAAACAGAGAGAGAACACTGTTATGCTGCAGGAGAAATGAACAGCGTACCAGCGTCCTGGATGAGGCTTGCGGTCCTGAGCTGCTGTCTCCAAAAGGGTATGGTGGAAAGAGAGATGCAGAGAAGGGACGGTCAAAGCATGCTCAGTGACTTCTGTGCTTCTCAGGGAAGAGCTACAAAATCACAAGTGGCATGGTGAAAAAGTGTCCAGATCAACTATTTTCTCTCTGTCTCTAGACAGGAATTCAGGGCTGCCAGGCAAGGTACTTGGAGTCAGGTTCCAAACATTGAAAGCTGGTGATTCCTTGTGCAAAGGGTCACAGACCTGCAAAACTCCTCGCTGAAGGACCTGTATTGAAAGGATCCCATTTTCCTTTCTGGAATGCCCCTCCATGAGTAGGTCAGGAAGTTCAGGGCAGAAAAGAAATGAAATGCCTTACCAGAGCTTAAAAATAAAATAAGCCCACAGGTTGCCGGGTTAGAAAAGTTGCAAGGAACACCGTCTGACTTCACGGAAGTTTACAGGAGACTGAGTGGATAAACAGGTTAAAAATTATCTAAACTTTTTCAGCCTAATACTAATGCTTGTTTGCAAGGACTTAGTAGTATAGTATGTACGGTTAGCCTCCATGGAGCTGGTGTCGGGTATCTGGCTGCAGTCTTCTGCTGCAGATGAATGGATTCATACGTGTGGAGGCATCGGACAGGGAAGTGTTAGCTGGCGCTAATGCTATTTGTAATTATTAGATGAAAGCTTCATGTGACAGAAGGCGTGAGCTGCCTTTCTAGGTCGTCCTATAAAACATTGATTAAACACTGCTGCAAACACTGTTAGAAATATCATTAATAGTGAACCACGTCTATGAGATGCTTAAGATGAAATTGCACTCTGAATTATTTTAATTTCTTCAGCTGCACCACCTGTGCACCAAGAGCTCCGTGAGAACAGGAATGTGATTTGTTTAATGGCTCTCTTCGGGCTTCTAGAGTTTTGCAAATGAACCTTTACAGAGCTGGGGTTCTTTCTTGATTATTTTTCTTTCTTTCTTTTTTGATTCTCCACCAGGAGTGTCCTAGTGGGGTTGTTAACGAAGAAACATTCAAACAGATCTATGCACAGTTTTTTCCTCATGGAGGTAAGTGGAGTACTTTGTCTGTCGGGTTTATTGAAGCTTGCCTTAACATTCGTTACTGCCAGCAGAACTGCTCTGGATAATCTTTGCAAGAAATGTGAATTATCTTGAGCTTTGCAGGGTTTTAAACAGAAACACAAACAGGAAGGTAATAGAAGGAATAGGCCCTTTGAACAGTTATTTCACAATACAGACAAACTCATGTTAAATATTGCCCCTGGTTGTCAACTCTTTATTCCCCAAGTCCAAAATAGAAACTGGGGATGGATGCTCTTTTTTTGCACTGACCTCCTGGACAGCAGAGAGCTAAATCACTTCCCTTCGGGGCATCTTTGCTTCCCTGTTGTTGGACCGCTCTGTGTGTACTATCTAGTAGAGAAGGGTCCAAGACCTGATTTTGGCCTGCAAATTAATGAAAACCTCCCTAAAATCCTTAAACCAGTTCTTACTTGATGTGTGAACTCCTGGCTACCTGAAATGATCAGTTTTGGCGTTGGAATGACTAAGACAGGGTCACGTCATGTATTGGAATATTAAAGGATTGTATTAAACCCCTCAAATAATGTATGTTCTTGCCTATTAAAAACATAAAGAATCTACATGTTCTTCTAACTGGTTGTGCTCTGTGGGGATTCTGTTCTCAAATGGAAATAAACATCATGGGCTTAAGTGGATTTTTAGTAATATATTTGATATTTGAGGCTTTCTAAATGATTCCACTCTGTAGCAGCTGCAGAATACACTCATTGTGGAATAATGACTGAAGTTTCTGCAAGACTGCATGTATGCATGTGCATTTATTTTATGAAAGTCATTAACAAGTGTTTTTCTTTTATCCAAATGTCAAGCTAAACCACGGTATGTTTTACAATGCATGTGACCTCGAAGATGTACAGCTATAAAAAAAAAATTGTATTAAATCTTAGTATGGACTTGATGATTTCCTCTTGTGGTTGCTTTTGGTTTTGTTAAAAAAATAAAATAGTCAACCTATTATTTTTAATAAATGTGCAAAATTTTAAGTATTTATAATGTTAATGTATTCTTGGATGTGTCTTGTGTTTTCAACCCAAGTTCCACTAAGTCCAAGAAACTCCAGTTACACCAAGTAACTGCACTAGCTCCTTCAAATGACACACTTCAGGTGACTCCTTCCATCCCATGTTTGAAAAACAATCAGGCACAGAAACTTCATCTTTTCATGGGTAGTTAAGTTTTTTCCGCTCTACTGAGGTTGACAAAAACTTGCCTTTTTCTTTTTGTCTGCCCTATTGCCTTGATTCTCCCTCAGTTAATGGTGATGGTAGCACAACTGTGTTTAACTGTAAATCAGTTGAGCAGCAGATAACATTCTGTATTTTACACTCTTTTCTTTCACTTGGTTTCCAAACTGGTTTTATAGTCTTAGCATCATAAATTGTGAGATTTCAGATTCCTCAGAGAGTTTTTTCACTTTTATGGCTCTGTACAGATAAACTTGTACATCCCAGAGGTAGTGAAGTATCTCTGAATTATAAAAACTTTCTGCAGTGTCATCCCAGGCTTGTGATATTTTTGTTACATAGGACTCCTATCCTTGACAAGTTTTCATTTTGGCTAATCTGTCATAAGTGATACTGGTGATCTAGTATTTCTTAGTGTACATCGTACCCTTTTGAAAGAAGACCTCTAGTTTAATATTTTTAGTTTATTGTTTAGTTTCGCTTAATAGGATTTTGTAGCAGAACACCCAATAAATAATTCTACGGTTTTCTTCTGCAGCTATTTTATTTCAGAATCCTTCTCTGCAAAATGTAGTAGCCTTTTTTTTCCTACAGCCCAATGTGTTCTACCCTTATGGATGACAGTAACAAGCATTTTATTTTCCTGTACACTGTTACACTTTCCTGGATGTGAAAAATGTGAAAATATGTAATCATTTCCTAGAGATCGGAGTAAAGAGATGCTGGCTCCTTCCACCTGACAGCCTGCACAGCACAGGGCACCTGATTTGAGTATGAAGACCCAGGCTTGATAATGGTGTGTGCTAGAGGCAGAGTAGGAGACATTAAAAAGTGCATGGCTGCTCGAATAGCAATGAAATAATTAAGGGAATTTAATGTCTGTTGCTTCCATCTTGAAAAGTTGGGCTCTACTAATACAGAGAGCTGTGTGACTTGCCTCCAGAGCAAAGCACAGAGCAGTGAAGGTCTTAAGGTTGTGCACCTATGTGACCTTTTTCTGCACGCCATCACTGTTTGCCCCAGTTAACAGCCATCCTTCACATGGCCATAGAAACTGTTCTTCTCAACAGAGAAGATTTTCTAAAACCAGCACTTTCAGCTTCAAAAGGACAAAAATATGCCTGGGATGAGATTGTTTTTTAAGAGCCACAGGCCAAACTGAAGCTGCTGGAACTAGACCCTCCTGAAGTTGGACAGTCCCTGGGGATCTCTGCTGTACCTCACCTAAAGCAGAAACGCAGAGGAAGGAGGCACACGTGCTGCTGTCCCCCTTTGGTGCTCTTGCTGCGTTCCCCACCAGAACTGATGCTCCGTTTGCCCCAGAGACACTCTCAGGTGGTTTGGGGTTTTTGCTGATTCTTTCAAGCGCAACCTCATCATCCAAATAATTTCTACTGTTATAAAAGCTTTCACATTTCAAGGCTGTTTTAAGGAGGACGTGCAAGTCCACGTTAAAGTTTACTGGTTCCTAGAGTATCTGGCAATGCTACAAGGTTGGGTTTTATACAAAAGAAAAATAAAGTCACAAATGTTGTTTGGAGACATTAGTATATAATGAAGTGTTGTGGTAATCGATGCCCTTTTCTTTTTCAGATGCTAGCATGTATGCACATTATCTCTTCAATGCATTCGACACTGCCCAGAACGGCTCCGTCAAGTTTGAGGTAATTGGTTTGCATCCTTCTTTGGTGCTCCTTTCTCAGTTTTGTGGTTTTAAGCTTTTTCCGTCCATTGTTCATTGTAAACTAGTAGGACTTGTTGGGTTATGGGTTAGAGGTTTCAGCTGAAAATAATGTGATATTTTAAAACGTAGTTCACTTTGGTTTACGCTGATTGGAGTAGCAGGTTTCACTAAAGAAACATAGAGATGATGCTAGCCAGTATCACAGGGAGAAAGTGCAGAGATTTATGTAGCAGAGCGAGGTGGTAGAGGACAGTCCCGTGTGACAAGCGGCACGGATAACTTGGATGTCAAAGAAAAGCCAATACATCTTATACCTTCTGCAGTCATCATGCATCATGTGATTGGATTGTTATATTTGTAAGTTCCTGGAATAGGAGGAGGGTTTAAGCTTATTTGATATATTGAACAAGCATCTCAGGTAATTGGTACCCAATGGAAACTAAATCCACCCTTTAACTTAAAGGCCTTTTGCTGTGGCTACAAACAGCCACGCTTCAAGCTCGCACACCTGGTTGTAGGAGTGCAGCAAAGGGATATGTAAGTCATAGACTCGTGGAGGATAAACTTCATCATTTTGAAGACAGTTTACTGTGATCAGAAAACTAGAAATCCTAGGCAGTCTTGCCTTTGCCATCAAATGGCCAAGAACTCCAGTGATTTCCCAGTGGTTGTTCATTTATTGAATGCAAAATGGGAATATTACTGTGTATATATGTGTGTTTCTGTAGCTACAGCTACAGTGGGAGTTTTGCACATGGCAGCTACTCAGGAGTCAGGGGCTTCCAGAAACTTAAACAGACTGACACAGGAAAATGCTTAGATAAGTATTAAAAAAAAAAATAAGTGCTGAGCTTTCCTTCCTGGCAAACCTGGCTCTTTAGTGGTTGTCAAACATAAGCATTTTATCCCCTTTTTTTATATTGTTCAGCAAATTCACATTCCTCTGAGCCTTGGGAAAAAGTAGCAAACATTTCTAAGAAGTGATGTGCTGCCCCATGCAGAGCTAATGGAGATAACATAGGAAGGACTCAGTACATTAAATGAGATATCAGGAACTGTATACCTCTGTTAGCTTGAAGCTCTGCCTGTGCTAATAAATCCCTGTAGCAATGCTACTTACGGTGCCTGAGCCACCGTGCAGCATGAACAATACATCAAAGTTATTGGAAGCAATAGCTTTACTGTAAAGAAAAAATACAGTTAAAACGCTGTGTCCCAGATGGAGTACTTATTGGTGGGAATCCCATCTGGTCAAGTCTGACAGATTTTGCCAGAGAACACAACCTGAGGCTCCCCGAGTTAAAGGAGTTTGGGATCGTTCCATCTCTCTCAAGGCGGGCACAGAAAAAATGCTGGATTTTCTTCCACATTTGCCAGCCCCCCAGATCTAGAGTTACGAAAGCATCAGCTTCTACAGTTCAGAGTCCAGCCGTGCTTTACCTGGCAGTGGCAATCTGAGTGGGTCCTCCTGCGGCAGGCCATTTCTAGAAGGAGAACGGTCACTGGAGCATCTGGCAGCGCTCTTGAAAAACAGACGTGTATTTTGCCATGCTTACGTTTGTGTAGTAATTAGAGTTTAGAGCATGATAAAGCTGGATGGGTAGCAAGGAATGTGCCCTAGCTTCTGGCCTTGAGTGTGCTGTGCTGCCCCTGGCAAGTCTGAGGAGCCAGAGCAGCCACTGTCCTGTGGACTTTAGGATCTAAATCTGCCTGTCTTGGACTAGGTCTGCTCTTAATCTCATGCTGTTTTCACAACCCTCACCTCAGGGCTAGAAGAATTTAAGGCTGCAGCACCCATTAGCTCTTCCTGCCCTTCCAGCCTTGCTAACCTGTATCATAAGCTTGGCTTTGACACTGGCTGCAGTTGAGTACTTGAGAACTTTTCTGATTTTGCTGGTTACCTCATTTATTAATGTGACACAGCTCAGATGATTGTAGCAGATGCTACGTCCATTGAGTTGAGCCAGAGAGGACACATTTTTGAAAAGGGAGTCAGAACAGATTGATAACCATATACTCCATCCTAAAAAGATAAGTCTTTTGGCTGTTGTTATACAAAGAAGGTGACTTACAAAAGAATGTTATGAAAATTCACACTTCTCTCTCTGCCTTGCACCAGGATTTTGTGATGGCATTGTCCATTCTGTTGCGGGGAACTGTTCATGAAAAGCTAAGATGGACGTTTAATCTGTACGACATAAATAAGGACGGTTATATCAACAAAGAGGTAAGGCTACGTCTGACAAATGTGTTTGATTTCTGAAGAGCCGACTGGTTTCTCTTGCAGAGCACAATTAATTTTGCATGCAGCTAATTAAATGCAAATCAGACTGGACTTGAGCATTTATCCCCGAGTAAAGTGCACAGCGATCTTCTGTTGCATGATTTTGTAAAGATATTTTCCTGTCTTAGTGCCTTTAATGGATTGCTTTAGCCAGGAGCAAAATCTGAGTTACAGCTAGGAGCAACACAAGCTTTGCAAAGGGGAGGGTGACAGTGACAATAGCGACTTGGTGACTGAAGGGAAAGGGGTTTCTGGCTCTGCTGGGAGGTGGGATGTGGGCTCTCAAAGCACTAGAAGCCTCCAACACTGCTCCCAAATCCTACATCCTCATCTGGTTTTATCCTCTTATCTGGTATTGCGTGTTCCCGTTGTGGGAAGTCTTGGCTTTGAGCGTGGTGACCTTGAATATTTTGCAAATACATCCTGGTCTATCTTCTCAAGACAATGGTGCATGCCTGGAGGGTTTGTGGTTACTGCTACCGGTCGTGGTGTGGCAGTTTGTGCAAGGTGTGGAGAAGGGCTGGGTTCCCAGTGGCTGTTATGAAGGTCCCTGGCCTCAGAGGAGGCTCCAGGATGAGTTTGGTGCCACAGTGCTCAGGACTGAGCATGCCACTTGCAGCCAAGCACCATCGCCAGCAGCTGCCATGTCAGAGCACAGGTCCTGCCTGGCCCGGGGAGGGAGGGACACTGCAGGACCCTCCGGTCCGGCTGGGGTGAAGTCGTAGCACAGTCAGAAGGAAGCACTTGGTTTTTATAGATGGACTGGGATATGCTGATGCATCTGTCCTCATGCACATGCACAGGTGTTCTCTGTGCTGGTTCGTAATAGGAGAAGGAAGGTGAAGAAAAGGGCAATAAGAAAAAGAAATGTGCTCTCATTTCTATTAATTTCCCTTTTGTGTCTGTGCTGGCATGCCACTGCTGCAGGAAATGATGGATATCGTAAAGGCAATTTATGATATGATGGGAAAGTACACGTATCCAGTGCTCAAGGAAGATGCGCCAAGGCAGCACGTAGAAGTGTTCTTCCAGGTACTCGACTTTTGATGTGTTTTTCTTAACACTCGAGTTATGCACTGATATACTTCACTGTAAAATCAGCCCCAAATTCAATCCTACTCCGCACTATATATTCCAAAGGAAACCCTAGCAGCCGTTCAGTCTAACGCTACAGTGTCTGCTGATGTTCTAGCTCCAAAGGTGTCTCACTTGCCTCTTAGCCCAACTCTTTGCATTGGGATGTGCCACATCCAGCATGTCTGAAGTCTCTACATGTGTTGCAGCCCTTCCATCCTTCTCCTCTCAGCTGCCTGTAACGAGACACAGCAGTATGGGTGCTGGCTGGTAAGGCAGTGAACAGACAAATGATGTAGTAAGGGTCAAGCTTGCTGCTTATGTCAAGAAAGGAATAGTCGGAGACAACCTTAAAAGTGCTCCAAATGCCAGAGTAGACAAGTCCTTCGCAGTCGGCAAACTGAACCAATGACACCGAGTCTATAATCTAAGCTTGTAAAGTGCCCCAGGTTTGTTTAGGATGCATCAACTAAGACACTGAATTATAACTGCAGTGTTACCTATGGAAACCTTTTTTTTTTTTTTTGCAGAAAATGGATAAAAACAAAGACGGTGTTGTAACTTTAGATGAGTTTATTGAATCGTGTCAAGAGGTAAGGACAAAATTATAACCGCAATGAAAGCTCTAGCTCATGCCACAGCATTTGCTTTCCCTTTGGACAAATTCCATTTGAAACAAGATGCTGCTCAAGATTCCAGGTTCATTCACTCTGCGAAAATAACAGCTTTAAGGTTGAGTTTCTGGTGGTGCTCCAAGAAGCCTGTGACTGAATAGTGAAGTAGGGTGAGGCCTATCACAGGAGAGGGCCTCTTCATTGCCAGCGCTTCTGTTTTCCTGAGTGAACTGTGTTGATTGCTGATTCTCCCTCTCTACTCCACTCTCGTGAGACCCTACCAGGAGTACTGCCTTCAGCTCTGAGGCCCCCAGAGTAAGACAGACGTGCATCTACTTGAGCAGGCCTGGAGGAAGCTATGAAAATGATAAGGGAGCTGGAACCCCTCTGCTGTGAGGACAGGCTAAGAGAGTTGTTCAGCCTGGAGAAGAGAAGGCTCAAGGGAGACCTTCTGGTGGCCTTTCAGTACTTAAAGGAGAGACTGCAGGAAAGATGGGAAGGGACTCGTTATCAGGGAAGTGTAGTGATAGGACGAGGGGTGGTGGTTTTAAACTGAAAGAAGGTAGATTTAGATTAGATATAAGGAAGAAATTCTTCACTGTGAGGGTGGTGAGCCACTGGAACAGGTTTCTCAGAGAAGTTGTGGATGCTTCGTCACCAAATGTGCTCAAGACCAGGTTGGATGGGGCTTTGAGCAACCTGATCTGATGGAATGTGTCCCTGCCCATGGCAGGGGGTTGGAACTAGATAGTGTTTAAGGTTCCTTCCAACCCAAACCATTCTATCATTCTGTAGACAAGCAGATAACTCTGGAGAATGCTTATAATGCCCTTAAACTTCCTTAGTTGTGGAGGCTTGGGGGCGATTGGGGAGTTGTTTTGTTTTAAGAGGCTGTTATTGTCTCTGTGTGCTGCCCCCAGATGTCATTAGTAGGTTTTGCTGGAACTGCCCAGAGCTGAAGGTCTCTCAAAATCTCATAATTATAGCAGTGACTTATAAAACCAGTTGATATTTTCATGGTCAAACATTAAAAGCAAATGCTGTCATCATAGCAATTTTTTTTATTTTTTTTTTTCTGCTTTGGAAATAAGCTCCCTCTTGCAGATTCCATACATTAGGTTGGCTGTAATAAATACTCGCTGGTATTTTTAACACTGGCACAAAGACAAGCATCGGCATTAATGTGCAATTGGCCAAGTGTATGTTGTCTTACACTGCAATTAACTGTGTGTTTGCTCAGAGATAGCTCTAATATTTAATCAGTACAGTAATGGCCTCTCCATTTTAGAAGTTCACATTGGTGCAAACAATTGCATCCTGTGTATTTTACTTTCCCTTGAAAAATCCTTTCTGTTGTGCAGCCAGAGAGCTTTTCTGTACGTGAGCCATGGAAGGAGGCTCACGGTGGAGGGCGAGGCTGGCTTCCCGCTGACTCCGTGTGAAGTCTGGCTTGGACAACATCCAGATTACGTCTCAGTCAGGGACTTCAGGAGGCAAAATCCTTGTTAGCAGATGCATAATACAAGGATTTTTTTTTTTTTTTCCAGTTACTTCCTTCATAGTCCCTCCTGATGGTTTTAGCTCATTTTTGGCCTCATCTTTAATCTGATCATTTGCTTTGTGTATTATCCTTCAGGCTGGTTGTGTGTCTATGATTAGTGTTCTCAGGATGGAAGCAGCTTTATTTGCTTCTGACTGTTAGGGTTTGTTGAATGCTCTGCCCCAGTTTGGTTTTGGTTCCTTCTGCAGACATTCTTGCACTGGGAGCTGTGCAGACTGGTGCACTGTCACAGGGGGTTTCCTGTCAGACAGGAGCAAGCCCTGCAAGACTTTTCTCTTTATGAAAAACCAATGGAAGTGCACTATATTGCTTACCTCTGCCATTTCTGAGGATGCAGCTCATGGGCAGTGAACTCCTCATATTGCTTTAGAGAAGATGGTTGGCTTCCCATGCAAGGTGGTACCTTGTACTAGTACCCACCAAAATGTGTTACAAGTGAGATAGATGGAGGCAGCCTCAAAATAAGATAGAGGAATGGGGTGAAATAGGTCTCTTAAGTTGCTTAAATGTGGAAAATTATTTTAATGTTACAGGCAAACAGTTATTGTAAGTTTTGGATGACTGAATCCCTGCAGGGGGCGGGGAATCTTCATAATATTTTTAGAATTACTCTGGATATTGCCTTGAAGTACAATTGTGAGACTTCGTGAGAAATGATCCAGGATTTTCTTTGTATGTCTCCAACTTTCTCATTTGGATCTAGGAACCTTGGAGAGGCTGAGATTGCTTGTATTTGGGTTTGGGCTGGTGGTATTTCTGGGATGAAGTGGTCCTTCAAGGCAGCTGGCTGATCAGTTCAAAACCTGCAAGTTTATTTGGACTTTTGAAGCGTATTAGCTAAGTGCATTATTTGTATATTCAGGACCAATGACACTCAGTCTGGGGGTTCTGTACCGTCACCAGCTCAGTGCTGGGGTCTGGCTTTCCTTTGTAAAGCGTGGCCCATGCTGAATGTCAAGTTTATGAGAAGATCCTGTGTTTGCATGCCTCAAACAACTAAGGTGCCAAAGTAAGAGACAGCCGCTTTGCTGAATCGGGACCTGGAAATGGAATCAATTCCAGCCCATCAAGGATGAGAAGCGTGGTGAAAGCAAGGCTGTCAAGGCTGTGGTCTGCAGCTGCAGAGCCCCTCCCACGCCACGCAATGTTACGAGTCCTGCTTGTCAGTGCTGGTCTTAAGAAAGCGTCTTCTCCTTGCTTTCAGGACGACAATATCATGCGATCCTTACAGCTCTTTGAGAACGTGATGTAGCCGTGTCTGGCGAGCGCTGGAGGAGTCAGAGACTTTCTGAGTAACAAAAGATCTCCCTTCTGAGTGAAAGCTTTTTACAATTCAGCCGTGTTCAGTGTGTGAGGATTTTGTATGACATCTCCAACCAAATGGCAACCGAATGCAATCAATCCCACCTCTTCTCCCCAAGAGACGCCGGTGGACCTTTGTTTCATTTTGGAAGCATGTGAATATTTTAATAAATCCTGACAGGAGAGAACTGCTGCTCAAAGTTTGATGAGTAATATACAGCATTGTTTGCTAGGCACAAGTCCTGCTTTTAATCTAGCAAGCTTGATTACATATGATAGCACATGTCGATAGCTTACTCAGCCATCTATTGCAAGCAAAAAGCTCAGTCTGTACTACCATACGGCAGAATGCTTTATGAATGCTTTGCCGTTAATCTGCTTTGACAAAAGTCAAATCTACCAGGGCTGTCTGTAAAAATATGAACAGCAGATGTACCTAGGACACGAAGCAGACAGCCCATGTAGCCAATATCCCCATTTCTGCAGAGATCCCGCTTCTCCTCTCACATGCACTGGTGCCACCATGCTGCGTTTGGTGGAGTTTTTCCTGAACACATTAACCAGAGGATCTCCATGCCAGGGTGAGCCAGAAAGGAGCGAAACACGTGTTGCACATATAATTATCAAACTACAGAACAAATCCTGTTCAATGGTGGTAAGTTCTTGCAAGGTCGGGCAGGTTTGTAAGGGCTGGCAGAGGAAGATGAATATCTGCTCTGGTCCCAGCCACCTTCTGCAGTCCCAGCACATGGTGGGACACCGCGTGATTCTCCAGCGTGCGTCTCAGCAGCACCGTGGTCATTTTGGTGTAGTTTTGCACATGCTTCCTAGGCCCCTCATTTGAACATTTGTATCTTTCCACTGGACGCTACAGTAAAGTGTCACCCAGTTTATGGGTTTATTTAAGCTTTCCAGTTTTCCTTAGTGCAAAAAAGGGCCCAGATGATGCAGCTGTGTTTCCACATAGAGACCTTGGCACCCACAAAGTGCTCTGTAAGTTTAATTGGGAGCTACTTACTTGTTATTAGTCTCAGAATCAGCTGCCAAGCCCATATGTCCCTTTGGGAGGTTTAACATTTTCTATGGCAAAAATCTTTTTTCCTGCAAGGCAGTTGCATGACCGGTACAAGTCCAGTTTCCTTACTAGTGCCAAATAGAATATTGGTTTGGGCAGTTGTTTGTTGTTTGGTTTTGTTTTTGTTTTTTTTTAAATGAGTAAAATAGAATCTTGTAGTGCATTTTACACCAAGGTTGGATTTTGCCCAGTAGACTTTTTTTGTCAGCTGAGGAATATGTCAGAGCCAGCTTTGCAGAAGATTCTTAAGACAGCTACCACACCAGTGCCAGTGCAGTCTCCAGGCAGCCAGAAACCAAGGCAAGGAGGGAACAGCCAACTCTTCCAGCTGCTCAAACTACCCACAAAGGAGAGTCCCTGCCATAGTGCTGCATCGCTCCCATCCTGTAAGCATATATTTTTGTTACATCAGATACTATTATTACAAATGTACTGTTAGCAGTGAAGATATATTTTAAAGATTACGTAAGTGAAAGCTTTTTATAATACAAAATATATAGAATGCCTCATTTCTGTAGCCCTA
>JAVSBS010006061.1:69611-125633 GCA_033124195.1 Coracias cyanogaster
AGAGATGCTAGGAGAAAGGTTGGACTTGATGACCCTGGAGGTCCTTTCCAAACATAACGATTCTGTGATTCTGTGATATGATTGTGGAGGTAATTTTGACAGGGCCAGGAACTCAGCCTGTCTCATGTACCAGATGAGTCCTTGTACATTAGCTATTCCTTCCCTCCGGGGGCAAGTTCATGGAGTAAGAAGATGCCCTGTTGTAGGAGTCTGAGGTAAGTTAACAGCAGTGGGCTAGAGCTTCCTTGGGGAAGGGCACAGACTTGTCTCTAGGTACTGACAAGGTCTGGAAGGGATAGACAAACCCTGCCTGGGTCTGTGTTAGAGAGCAGAGAGAACACAAAAATGTGGCAAAGCTGGTCAAACCTGTTCCCCCTGCTGGGATTTTTCTCCTTAGGCTTTTTTTAGCACTTGGCGGAGAGGGGTGAAATAGATGTTGTTTGGCTGGTCTTCTATGGTTTCGCTCTCGAGGTATATTTAGTGCTGTGATACCTGGGCCCTGGCTGGGCAGGTTTCTGCTTTGTTGTCAGTGAGCGGCAGCACTGCAGCTCTCCCAGAGCCTCAGCTGCCACCCACAGCACATGCAGCGGCAGCAGTTAACCCGGGAGACAGCTGGAATTCGGGTGTTGAGGTACTGGCACAGAAACAAGCAAATGGTGTGAGACCTCCACGGGGAATAGGCTGTGCCCACCCCATGGCTTGAGGCACCTCTGGGTGCTCCCCGCCTGGAGCTGGGCTAAATATCCAGCTTTGTCATTATTGTGATGACGCAATAGCTTTTACAGTCAGCAACATCGTCCAGGAAATATCATCACATGTCAGCATAGTCTGAATTTTCCAGTACAATGGTTTTCTCTTAGCACCAAAATGCCATTCATTAAAGAAAAACAGCCTTCCAAGGTTCCTTTACTTGCCCTGCTCCTGTTGAGTTTACAGGAACAACCACCTGGTACCTGCAGCTGGGTTGCCCAGCATTCAGGGGTGTTTTGGGGTGGTGTTGGTGTTCAACGGGCAAAGGAACAGAAGTGTGCTGGTGCAGTGCTGTGTCTGGCCACGAATAGGGGCTCTTAGGCGGCTAGGAAAATGAATTTTAACTTTTAGAGCATTGGATGAGGGAGGATCTGAAGAGCAAGAGCAAAGCAGTGTAAGAAGAAATGAGACAGCTTTTGTGGAAAAGTTCTAGAGGACCACGAGATTCATACTGTAAGTCTGTCTGGTCTTTCATAAGTTCCTTCCTTTCTGCAAACTATTCTTTTCTTTGTCACAAATGTACGATACCCTCAGCCTGTTCCCTGAGGAGGTCCCGTATGCTGAAAAATATCTTCTACGGGCCTCAGTGAAGCTGTGAAGATGCGGATGGCCCCAGCATGGGAGGGTGTGTGCAGAGGAGAAAGGGTAAGTTTTCTCCTTGTTTCCCACAAATAATTCACACTGCGTAGCTCCAGCTTTGCAGAGCAGAGGCTGTTACAGGGCATTGGGGGGTCAAAGAGTTTGGAGTACCTCAGTATGGCAGTCTGTAGTGAACGTGTTTTGTTCCTGTAGAGCAAGCACTGGCTGAGCCTCCTGTGGTTCCCGTCTGGCAAACACGGAAACACAAGGCCACGCTTTTTGTTCAAGGTTGCTGAGGGTGTTAATGAAAGGCAATTAGAAAAAATGTGGTGATGAGTCGCCATGTATTAATCTTTATTAGAGTTAAATTTTCCCTGCAAATGTGACATGCCATCAGGTTTCTGTCTCAAGAGTGCACTTTGTAGGACGTTACAGGGAAGAGTGCGCAGCGTGCCCAAAGCAGCTATTAATTTCCCCAAAGCGCTTTTAGCAGCCAAGACTTACAGAGCTCCAGCTACCCGGAGCCAGGGCAGCACTGGAGCCAGCGGCAGGAGAGGCTGGGGACGCTGCTGTCACTTGGTCCTTCGTACCGTGTAACAGCTTCCAGCAGCTCGGAACGATGGTTACTGTGCACCAGGGTTGCCAGGCTGAAACAAACCCAGCAAACGTGGGGGAGGTGTTGTAACTTCTCCCATTAGGCATTTTTATTTGAGTGGTAACCACTTTAACGTGGCAACAGACGTACCCGGTAAATAATTGCACAAGTGACAATGGCAGTTTTATTCCTTCTCGCTGTGATCTCCCTCTTGATACAGTGCATGCGTTCACTGGCAGGCAGATATACGGCCCTAATGTAAGTGAATTCCCTTTGACAATTGTACTGGGGCTCTGCCAGGGCACCTGGATACCAGCGGTCCCATGGGGACATACTGGTCAGTACTTTTCCAGATGCCGCGTAACTTCTTCAGGGGTGTGTGATAATCTGAGGTGACCGTAGATGTAGCGGTCAATAGGCTACAGGGCATTTCAGGACAGCAGACGTTTTCTCTCTGTCAGACAGCGATCAGTGTCGTGCCAAAGGTCACATTCTCCATCAGCTCACAAGCGTTTCAGTGATTCTTGTAACAGGAACTTGTCGTTTTATTTGTGCCAGGGCTGGAGGTGCTTTAACCTGTAACGAATGTAAACCATAAATAATCACACAAGCGAAAATGTCCAATTTTTTCCTCCTTTTTACGACCTCCCTTCCAGTTTTCTGTGTGCATTCCCTGGTGGGCAGGTCTAGGTCCCCAACACATTTTAAAGATCAAGAATGACCCTGAGAAGAAGTGGCCTGAAACCTGCTTTATCCCAGACACAGAAGGAGCCTTGATCTGGCTCTGACCCAGAGCCTGTGGGAAGCCGATGCCGGCTCCGTCACCCAGAAAGGAGCAGGGAACTCTGCAGGTAGCACGGACTGAACTATGAAAATGCTAGCAAGACCTTTCCTTTATCTTTTGAAATGCAAACCTGAAGGCAAGTCTGCAATTATTTCTTCTTATCCCATTAAAATATTTTCATAGTTCTTTGGGAAACGTCCATCATATAAAATTTCTTTCCTTTTTTGTATTTCCACAGTGCTCAAAATAATGTGCTCCAAAGGTAAACGTTTCAGTAAAATGCAGTGTGTGTGTGTTGTGATACCATTCCAACTCAGTTTTGAAGACCTCTAAGTTCATGCCCTCAAAAAAAAGCCCAGGCGTGTTTTTGTTCAGGCTGTTTTACATCCCATCATAATTCACAGCTCGGTTAATGTTTCACCTCAGGCCACAGTAAATTAAATAAAGCGGTATTTCCTCATTCACAGACTCACAACAGTTACCTTTTTCCTTTGCCCGCACTGCTCTGTTGTGCTGATAAAGGAAAAAGACATTGCTTAATCCCTTCTACGAACAGTGGAGACTATTTTTAAACACAAAATATGTTTCTGAGCTGCGTTGCCTGTTGCTGAGGCATTTTTAAGACCTCTAAGCCTCAGCCTGTTCCAGGTAACAAGAGCTGTCTTTCTGGTGGGACACCTACCACTGCTGTTTTATAAGCTAAACACAAAGCCAAACCCATGCGAACCTCCAGGTGATATTTCCACCTCCTTTTTTGTTTCATTCTAAAGCAGAAAATGCCTATTCCTTGGAAATTAATCTTGGAGATGAGTTCAGTGCTCTGTGAGTAATCTTTTCAGAGATGTCCTTTCCAATGGAGGTATCAAGCACGTGCACCTCTGGGCCCGATGCTGCTGACAAGCGTGCACCCGAATGACTTCTCACTGGGTTCCCGAGCCGAAGCTCCTCTTGGGTGAGCAGCTGTGGCACTGGGACTCGGCAGGTAACGGAGGGTGAGAGCTTCAGGGAAGACATTTATCTGCTCCCTTTTACTCATCTGCTGCTAGCGCACGTTGCTACTTTCATAACCCATGTGGGTAACGTTCCTCTGATGTCTTCCACTATCCAGAACTCCCCAGCTCAAAAATAACATAAAGCAAGAATTATCATTCTTGACTAGTGGAAAATAACAACACAAAGTGTCTTCTTATAACCAGCATCCAGCCTCTTCAGAAGCAAAACCCTGGACCGTGTCCACATCAGCTCTTTGCGACTGGGACAAAATGACAACCCAAAAGGTCTGGAAGCGGGGCCGTTGCTGCAGCGCCTCATGGGCCACACGGAGGTGCGGGGGGGTCCCTGCAGCATCGTCACCGCCCCGCCGCAGGACGGCTGCTCCGACCCAGACGCTGTGGAGCCACAGAGGGGACGGATCCCGCTAGTAAGAGCCTTCTCGTTTGGAAAGAAGCACAAAGCACCCATGTGGTAAAGTGTTCGTCCAAGTACTTTGGCATTCAATTATTTTCTCTCAAATATTCCTCCCCCCAAAGGAAAGCGGTACAACAATATAGGCCTCAGCCCTTTGAGGGGAAGGTTCTTAACTGAAAAAAAAAAAGTCTTTTAATGGAACTTTTTTTATGTTTATGGTGTTCAGAAGAGTTCCAAGAAACACACGCTGCCAGTAAGAGGTAACTTGCCGTCTCATGTGCATGCAAACCAGAAACTAGCACTTACTGCAGCTTCTCCAATAAGCACATCTTGATCTCATCTGCTGCCTCAGAGTAGTTCACCCTATTAACATTAAAAAAAGGCAATAATGTCCCGTAGATCCTAATCTAGTGACAGTGACCTAATCTGCCCATCTTTTGGCAGCTGAAGTCGCTTATATGGATGAAATACTTATTTAACAAGTTAGGGAGCAGCAAGGAATGCCCTATCAGGTAAGAGTTTTAAGGACAAACCACAACTGTGCTTGAATCTGAGATAATAACAAAATGTTGCGCACCTGAAACTGAGTGTCCAAATAGTTGTCTGTTCCCAAACTCATTTCTGTATCTGACAAGAGGTTACACTGACCTTTTTATAGGTATACAGTGTATTCTTTATCCTTAAAGTGAAGTTAAAAAGCTGTATGAGAGTCTAGGTG
Source organism: Coracias cyanogaster (assembly GCA_033124195.1). Lineage (NCBI taxonomy): Eukaryota > Metazoa > Chordata > Aves > Coraciiformes > Coraciidae > Coracias > Coracias cyanogaster. Next base: position 74,445 of record JAVSBS010006061.1, read on the forward strand.
TGAACAGATAAAGGAAAGTTTTCAGGTTGTAATGGAAATAATTAAGTGGTTTTGGATTGGAAAAAAAACATGGCTGGTACCAGCCCAGAACTTTTGTTCCTGCTTGAAATCTTTTTTTCAGTTCAATCAGCAGCAGTATTGGCACGTTAGACCTGTTAAGAGCAAGACTGTTGGTGACAGAGACTTTGTTGTTAGCGGTGCTTGTTTTACAAAGAGCAGCTGGAGCCTGAGATGTGTTTTACAGTGAATAGCTGCATAGCCATGAATAATCTCCAGCGTGGGGTACGGTTTGGCAGTGCGCTGGACACCAGCTTGGCTCGGGGTTGCCCGAGCGTGTTTGGCTGCTCCTGCAGACACACGGGCTGCAGAAACCACGCAGGACAGCCGTCCCACAGCCCGGTTCCCCCGCGCCTCCACTCATTGGCGGTCTGTAAAGCCCTCACGCATTACAAGGGTGTTAACCTAAGAGGTAAGATGTCACCTGTGAGCTCTGTGATGCACAAATCCTGCTGTGGAGCAGGGTGCTGTGCTGCCGAACTCACGCCAAGGCTGGATGGGGCACCTGGCTGACCTGACCCTTTGGTTTGCCAGAGAAAAGGATAACAAATCCTGATGATAGAGTCAAAATAAGAGAGGAGTAACAGAAAAGCGTGTTTCTGTGAGTCTTTGTCTTCAGAGGTCTCTAGGAGACAGTGTGAACAGCTTCGACCTTGACTTTTCACACAGCCCAGAAAAAAAAAAAGCACAGCCCAGAACATGGTTCCTGCGTGGCCTGAGGAGCCTGCTTTATCATTTCACCCAAAAAGAGCATACTGGCAATGACTGAGTGTTTTATTTCCTTTGTTGCTGTAGACACCGTTGTCAAGTCTCGGTTTGCTGTAAATAAGTCTACAGTATGACATGACACTTCTTTTCTCACAATATAAGCTTTCTGCCTCCTCCTTCTATCCTGTGTTTCAGGCATTTCTTTTAGAAAAGCTAGAAAAAGAAGTTGTGCGATGGGTCTGGACTGACAGCCACCTTAAACGCTGAAATGGGGAAGAAATACAGCCGGTGTGGTGGTGCTTGGCTCCAGGTCGCCGAGGTAGCTGTGCCACCACCTTGTCCTGCCTGCCTGCTGGGCAACCACTCCCTGCCGCAGGTAGTCTTTGGCAAGAGCCTCTCTTTGTACCTCTCATTGTAGCAAGAGTGAGCGTCGCCGGTGTGTTAAGCTGCCAGGAGCCCAACGCAGAGCTACAGAAAATAAATGTGGTATGAGCTGATTGATTTATCTGCGTTTTCTAGCCCAGCAATTAATTCTGCTTTTAGGAGGCAGAACCATGCAGCAAGCACGCTGTAATGCCAGATCAGAGCTGATAATGGACTCCTCCCTTCCTCGGCCCTCTGCTAGCACAGGGATCAGCCTATTAAGGAATGATTTCCCAGAGCATCAGCCGGCCCCAGTGAGGATCATCGCTGGCTGCGCAGCGGCAGAGCGGAGCTGGCCGGCGGCTGCGGACAGCGCGGGAAGCCACAGGTGCCGGGGACGGGAGGGAGGTGACAGCAGGGTGTGGAGGGATGGCCACCCACCCGCCACCCTCCCGCAAAGCCACAAGGCTGCGCAGAGCTGGGAAGTCACTGCTCTAACCTTCCTTTTTGCCCAGTTGCTGTGGAACTCAGTATTACTGCACAGATACACTTTCCCATTATCTTAAGCTAAGTGGCCCTAAATGTCCTGTAGCCCTGTGCAGGTTGTTGATGGTGTCTGTGCGGGTTGTCCATGGATGAAGGTTGGCTGCTGGGAAGTGGAGCCAGCAAGTGGGGCATCTCGTGTTGGGGGCTGCAGCTGGTGGCTGGATATGAGGGCTAAATGTGAGGTCTGCGGGGAAATGAGGCAGGAGGAGGCTGGGAGGAGAGGAAGGGGGAGCTGCTCTTTGCACTGCTTGCCTCCCCCCAACCCTAAGCGGGCTGCACCCTCTCTCCCTGTCCACACGCTCCCTTTCCCTTAACGTCTCACTTGTGTAAGCTGGGGTTATATTTATCTCAGCCCTCCAGTGAGCTGAGGTAAGCCGTGGTTCCTGCAGGGCAGTGCGGGGTGTCACCGGCCCAGCAGCTCACTGATTCAGCAGCTGGGAATGCAACAGCTACAAGTGCAAAGTCAAGGCAACAGAGCAGACGGCAAGGAGGCCAGGCCATCACCCTGAGCTGCTTGTAAAACTCCCCGTGTTTAAGTGTCTCTGTGGGTGGCTCTTGATGGAATTTCTCTCTAAGGCAAAGATGTAAGTTCAATCTGTGGTCTTTTCTACAAACCTTTCTGATTCAGCCAAGTGGAATCAGGGTGGCTATTTTTTTCATCCTGACTTGTGTCCTTTATGTGTATCTTGCCATTCAGGACTGAACTGTTCACATACGTACAAATTGAAAAGAATTGGAAACACTGCAGCCATTTGTGAGGCGTGCTCTGATCTTCCTAAGCCAGGACCAAGAGAGTCGTGTGAGCTCTTAACCAGCAAACACCAGTGCTTTGGTTATCGAAAATCAAAATCTCATCAAATCGATACCTGAGCACAAAGAAAAAACAGAGACTATATCTTCCCGGTGGTTCCTGTTGATTCTTAGCTGTAAGAGGCATCCCTTTGCCTGCAGAGTCTTAGGAATGCATGTGTCTTTACACATGGGGAAACGTTGTGCTTGTCTTTTGCTGCAGCCCAGATCTGCCTCGTTTTGCAGTATGGACACCCCATAGGCAGGCTGTGACATCTGGCACCTGCTGCCAGGCGTGTAACCAAGCCATGGGGTGCTGCCTGCACGTCTCCTGATGCTGCAGACTCCTCTGCAGGGCTGGCCTGTCCTTAGGGACAGTCAAACAGGCTGTGCTCCCCTGAGAAAACCTGTTTCTGGAGCGAGGCGCTGGTAGCAGTAGTGCACAGGCAGGGCTCTCTGCGGGTGTCTGTCTGTACATGTCTGACTTTGCCAAAGATCTGTGGCCAAAAATGCAAATGGTGGGAGTACGCACACCAGGCAGCCAAGGTATCGCCCTGCTGTTGCTCTGGATTTATTCTGCCAGCTCAGAGATGCTGTGTGAAATACAGCTCTCATCAGACGTGACGGTGTGACGTTCATGGTGCTCCCGTCGATTCATCGATAGGAAGAGGGCAAATGCTTTGACAGGGGCTTGGGATCATAGAATTGTAAAATCATAGAATGTCCTAGGCTGGAAGGGACCTCTAGAGGTCATCTGGTCCAACCTCCCTACTCTAGCAGGGACATCTCTACCTAGGTCAGGTTGCTCAGAGCCCCATCAAGCCTGACCTTGAATGACTCCAGGGATGGGGCCTCCACCACCTTTCTGGGCAGCCTGTTCCAGTGATCTATCAACTTCATGTTAAAGAACTTTTTTCTAATATCCAGCCTAAATCTATCCTTGATGAACGGCCTGGCGTAAGCTGTATGTTTTGTCAAAATCACGAACACCCACTAAGGCTGAAGCTTTACTAATGGACACTCTATGAACTGCGGGGTCTTTTAGGCAGACGTAACTAGAAGCTGGGGGGGCTGCAGGCTGGAAGACTGCCATGGAATGAGCCAGCGCCGCGTCAGCCTTCATGGGTTTTATGTGGTATGGCCTTGGCTGAAGCTCAGGTGACCTGAGGCCAGGCGAGAGAGCAGTAGCATAGTGCTCTGGCCTGGCATCTATTTTCAGCATTAAGGGCATACTAAGAAAAAAGTTACGCTAACCATTGCTGGTGTTATCTAACCCCGAGTAAGTAATGGCCAACGGAGCTCGTTTGCGCATAAAAGCAGTTTTTCAGGTTTGAAAGGCAGCTGCTGCACCCAGTGTCCTGCAAGCAGCTCACGGCTTCTCCCCGGTGCGGTCAGCATGGTGTGGCAGTTCTTTGCAAAGTTTTTCACTCCAGGTTAGCAGCTGCTGCTGGGTGGCTCTGGCTCAGCTTCCACTGCTCAGGAGTCTAGGTGTCCTCCCAGTGCTGGCAGCACATGGTCTCATCTGTGGGAAGCGAGTAAAAGAGCTCCCCTTTGCAAGAATTCCACCTTGGGGCAGCAGCAGAATGGGTCCCTCCAGCCTTGGGCATCCAGATGGGAGCAGGCAGCAATGCAGCGCAGCCGGCCAGGGACACCAGCCTGCTCCTCCTCGCCGCCCGTGTCCCCTGCACCCTGCAGGGATGTGGAGCTGATGGCGCTGGGCAGCCCCTGCCCGAGGCTGGTGTGGTCCCGGCCCCAGGGCTGCCGGAGCAGAGATCTGTGTGTTTGCAGAGCTGAAGCAGCCCAGTGTAAGAAAATGTCACAACTTAATTTTCCAAAGATTGCCCACCTCCCTTCCGAAAGGGATGCCTTCAGTTCAAAAAGCAGAAGTCCATTTGAAATCGGAGGCTAATGAATGTGGTAGCCCTTCCTCTTCTGCAAGTTTAAACACTTCATCTTTCCTCGGAGAACAGCTCTAAATCATTTTATTTGCAAGCCTTAAGCAGGAATTTGTATTCATGGTAAGACATTTATTGAGTTAATTTATTTAAGGCTGGGGCATAATTTCTAATAATGGAAGAGTCCCTAGGCCCAGTGAAATTGTCTCCCTGATAGGGCATTAATATTTTAAGGGATTATAACACTCTGTCAATTGATCTGTGTCTTTTAGGGAGTAGGTTAGCAGTTATTGACGATCGTGCCTGTGAAGGATTATCTTAAATAAAGCGGGTGCTCGGCAGAGCAGTGCCTGTGGCCACAGGGCCGGCTGGGAGCGCGGCTTGGCATCTGCCTAAGTGGGCCCAACGGAACGAGGAGGAAGAGCGATGCGGTGCAAGTCTGCAGGGTGGCTGCTGCTCCCCCAGGCCGGGCCCGGAGGGCAGCGTGGGGAAAGCCCGCGATGCCTGCTGCGTACGGGAGTCGGGAGTTCCTGAAGGGATGTCAACTGGGTGCTGAGCCGTTGGCACGTGCTCTGCGGGAGGCTTGTTCATCTTGGCAGGTAGTCTGATTGTTACGGATAATAGCTAAGAGACAAATAACGTGACCTCCAAGTACTTTAATTTTGCCGTTCTTAGAAATGGGGAATATTTATGCTATTTCTTGAGTGACTTAAAATCAATCGAAGTCCAAATAAAAAGCCGTTCTTGCTCGGCTTAGCGCTATGTTAAATGGCACATTGCACTAAGAAACATGCTGCCGAACGGCCTTTAAAAACAAGGTGACACAAAACCGATTCTAAATACCTGTAGGTGGAGCCTGTCTCAGGGAAGGGATGACAGGACCACTGAGGCTTGGGCTTCTGATGGAGCAGGTCCAAACCCTGCCAGCCCAGGCTGAGGGTACCGGGCTGTGGCAGCGGTGGTTGGGACAACGTGAGCACGTGCTGCAGAGCTGCCACCAAACTGTTGGCAAGAGCTGGCAAACCTGCAAGGATACCAAGGTGCCTCCATCAATCTCCTGTCTGGTATTTTGGGTGGAATCGCTTTTAAGGTTTCTTATAACCCATAGAGGCTCATAGTTGGTGGGAAGCATTAAATGCAGGAGCTTGAGTAAATTTGAGACCATCTGAAGGTGGCTCCTGGGACCCCCAGGACACCGGCACATGTATCCTTTGCTACATGGAGCAAATGAAGAGCAAACAGCGTGTGAGGCACTCGGTTTCAACTCCAGTTTTCTTAGTGGCCGCTACTGTGGGCACTTTTTCAGTATTGTGACTGCTTCTAATTATTATCTGGAGGTGCCTTTCATGTAATAAGCTCTTTGCCGCCGCAAGGTCACAGAGTTAACAGGCACGTGGGGACAGGCCTGGCCCCCATTGCAGCCAGGCAATCCTGCCATGCCAGAGCGTGGTGACAGTTTTATAAGTGTTGGAAAGAACCCAGAACTGCTCATACTAAGCTATTGTGGGTGCGTTCACTGCCTTTGAGTATCAGGTTTTATTTATTCACATAGAAATGATTCCTCTTAATGCAATAGGTAAAAGCATTTATCTACTAAAAGCTAAATTCTTATATTAATATTTATTAAGGAAAAATGAATGTTGGTGTGGAAGGACATGCAGCTGCAGCACAGCTTTGACTATGCTGCCGGCAGGAGCAAAATAAACGTGTCGGGGCAAAGGGGGCTGTGGAGGCATTCAGGGCATTATGTGGCTGGTTCTCCCCTAAAACTTACTGCAGCTAGGAGTGTTTCTCTGCCCTACAGAAATTACACAGGAAATTCAGACTAATATGCGTGTAAGATGAATGATCACGTCTGCTCTCTGCTCCTTGGGGCCCCATCTGATATTTTTTTCTTACATGCTCATTTGTCAATGTGTTGCCAGGCCTTCAATTAATGAGTTACTGGCAGCTTTATTCATCCTCACCCCCTCCCTTCAGCCACGCTGGGTCCTTCCCCCTGCTCAGCAAGGCGCTGCTGAGGCTGCCGCACCACGACACCCAGCTGCTCCAAGGAGGCAGATGCTTAGCGAGAACAAAGACCAAGTGATCCGGTCCATCACCGCTTTCCTCCTCCGAGAGGTCAGCGAGTTCTTCAGGGAGGGGTGGGACAGGGCACGTAGCAATTGCTTGACTGAATCGCATTCGTTGCATAATAGCCCGACAGGTCTGCCTGCACCGTGCGCTTCAGGAGACGGCGAAGAAAGCTGCGACGGAGACAAGCTATGGGGGAAGCTGCTCCCCTTTGTCGTGGCCGACAAAGGTGTCCAAGGAAAGCAATCCAAAATTACCCAGTGCATCTATGGGCTTCTTATTTCACATTTACCTGTTACTTGGAGGCTTGGAAGAAAACTTTCCACCTTTGTTCACTGTGGGCTTTGTGGCTGTGCGTCTGCTGTAGCCATTGGTGTACTGATCGTGCCTTGGGGCTGATAGATGATGTGAGAATAATCAGAAGCAAAATGAATGATGTCTTTTCTCTATGTGTTCTGTTCTCTTTATGCCTTTCTAATTCTGTTCAGTCTAAATGATACACTCTCATTCATTCATTCTTTCCAAATTCTGCTCACATGAGAACCTCTCCATAGGAATGACCTTTGCTTTCCCTTTTCCTCCTCTAGCACACCCAGCGCTGAGCAGAGCACACAGGAAACTGCCTTTGCTTTATTTACCGTTAACCCAACACGTACCTATGGTCATTATCCTCCTCTTTACGTGTCTGGTTCGGAAGGTACTCAGGGTGTGCTCTTTTGTGTCCCACGAGGGAGTTAAGGGTGTGCATGCTTGTCTCAGCTGATAGGAACAAGGCTCATTATGTCTCCCATAAAATACCTGCACACAGACAATGGAGGAGACTCGGCGAGCAGAACTGCTGGGGTGGGAGGGACCGTATATATAGGGTTACAGTTGCGGGGCTGGCAAGCAGAGAGCAAAATCATAGAAAGCAGGATTGCCGGGCTGGCGATCGTCTGGCGGTTGGAGGAGGGCGGGTGAACCGTTTGCACCCAGCCCTGGATCCCTGCCGGCTGAACGGGACCTGGGTGATTGCCCGACAGGAGCAAGCAGACGGCTGTGAGCTCATGGATCTGCAGCCGCTGGCGGCTGACGGCTGCGGCAACTTTACACCGGAGCCAGACTTCAGGTATTGAGCACGGGAGAAAAGAGCTGCCCGGAGCGTGCCGAACTCCTTCATAAAACTGTAATTATTTATCATTTTATGTACGTTGTATTTGCTCAGAGTAAATGAATTGACCAAACAGAAGCCAAGCTTGACATTTTGGAGGAAGAATTTATCTCATGTAAGTAAATCTCAGAAACCTTCATTTTGACAGAATTTAAGATTTTCTGTGTGTATTCAAGGACTCAGGCCTGCAAGCGGCAGGCAGGGCTGTGTACCATGCTGGGTGGGCAGACCTCAGCATAAGCTGCCCCTTCCCAGCTTGAAGGATGAGCCTTTACATCCTGAAGACATAAATGCATTACTCAGGCACGGTTTTAACACTCTTACATAAGGATGGAATCTAATTTTATGTAAAAAACCCATGACTGATCTTGGAGTTGCTTCTGACTTCCGCTGGGAATCAGGCCTGCAATTTGCAGGGTGCCGTATAAACAAGAGGCCTGGCTCCCCTCTCTCTCATGCTAAGAGTGGTACTAGGTGTAAGGTCCGTGTAGACACACGTATGCGTGGCTCAGCGTACCAGCGCGTCTGGAATCAGGAGTGGGCGCTGTCGTTTGAAGTCGGGGGCGTTGGTTGGTGCCATGCGGTTGTTGGTCTGGCTTCGCGGGCGGTTGCCGGTGGGCGCAGGCGCTGCTCCCCTGGCCCGCTGCGGGGCTGAGGGTCGGCCGCGCACCCAGCGCGGCGAGGGCTGCCTCGAGCAAGCAGGTGCTACAGCCTCAGCCGTGCCTGCCTTCTGGAACCGAGCGGTCACTTTTCGTGTGATGTAATGGCAGTGACGCGGGTGGAAAGAATCTGTTCTTTACCAAGAGCAGAAGTTCACACAAGTTCTTGAAGGATTTCTGCAAGTGTTATGAAGTCACCTGTTTAACCGTCCACGATTCCAGGTAAACCACTCAAGGCAACTGGGAAAGCCAGGAAGCAGAATAAAGCAGCTGGTGTCTGTCATGAGCCACCAGCGTCACACCCCACCCCAGCCAGCACGTGTCCTGCTGGAGTCGGGCTCCCGCAGCGGCTGCTTTCAGATGCACCTCCTGCTCTTCCAGGCAGAAACTGCGCCAGCAATGACCTTTGAGGCTTGGGCAAGTTGTTAAACAACCTACCTGAATTTAGGTTTCCTCAAACAGGGAAACCAGCAGGACAGAAAAAGTTTCAGTTCCAACCCAAACAGAAACTTTTCTGAGGTTTTGACACAATACAAACACCAAAGATTTAAGTCGGTATGAGACATTCCTTTCAACCCAAAACTAAGTGCTTTGTTTTACCTTCTCTTATTTAACACACTCAGAAATCTTTTCTCAATTTCTTGTTTTAGTCAGAAAATACTATAAGCAAGAAAACAGATTTTAGAAGCTAAAAGATAGAAACAATTAATTTTAGTATTATCAACCCACGGGTACAGGTGGTCTCCAGGTTCTCCATCAGCCTCTACTGTCCCTTTTTGTCCTGACCAGCCAAGGAGTGAGTTCAAGTGTCTGTTAACAGGTGCCAGGATCCCACTGGCTCTTTAGTTCTGTAATAATGGGGTTCTTTCTATAGAAATTGATTTTAGTGTCAAATAACTAAGGTTTCCAGAAAGAGTGGCTTGCGTACAAATATGTAAAAATGTCTCCCTCTTGTTAACTTCATTCTTTTCCTTGTAGTTGCTCCAGATTTTTTTCCTGGTTTGCCAAAACAGATCTTCAACATTCAAAAATTTAAAAGATAGCAATTTTTTTTTTTCCTCTGGGAAGAACAACTTTTAAATTAAAAAAAAAAAGTATTTTCAAGATACAGTTTAAAGTTGGAGAAATGGAGAGGCAAATCATTTTAGGTCAACTGCAAAGGAAAGCCTTTTCTGATTCGTTTGGTCGGTAAGTTAAAATTTGAACAGCTCTCAGCAGAACACCTGACTCTCACAGCAGCTGGCAGGCTCTAAACCCTTCCTCAGAACCCCCCGAGAAGTTGTCTTGCAAGATGAGACAACTGCTCCCAGTTCAGCCTGGGCAGGGGGAAAAAGGAACACTAAAAAAGGGAAGACAGATTAGATCTGTCTTAAATCACTCACAGCCTCTTCTAGATAAATATGCTGAAGTGACATTTTGGCCAAGCCAGCAAAGTCTGATCCCAGGGTGTAGGACACTTTTTGCCTCTTTCATCATTTTATAATTGTACTTGGCAACTACTGCATTGATGTCAGTGGCCAAAGATGGCTCAGCAGAGAGCGGTGCAGCCACGAGGTGGTTGTGGAGCTGGAAACTCCTGGTGATGGTGTAGTGATGGAACTTTTCTCCTGGAAAGTTATTCCACAGGAGTGAATACAGGGAGCAAAAGGGGAGTCTCTGTGTGCTGGTCGGGTTGACTTTGGGTGAGCAACACAACCGGGTCTGGGCAGAGGAGTGGTTCTGAAACTGCTGCCGAAACAGAACAAATTGTGCCGAGTTCACAATGAAAATTGTAACTTTGTGTAGATTTGTCTTCAGCATTTATGTAGCTTTCTCTGTTTTCCCTGGCCAGGCTTTATTCCGAGGTGCACGCATGCTTGTGCTGCATGTTCTGCGGTCGTAGCAATTTGGCTTCAGTAAAATTTGACCTTGTGAATTTTTACCTTGAGCTTAGTAAACTGGTCACATGAGTTTGGTTTTCTGGGTGGCTTTTTAGATTCTCATCACAGAATGGTAGGGTGGGAAGGGACCTCTGGAGATCATCTAGCCATCCCAGTTTTGTATCATCAGCAAACTTGCTGGGGATGCACTCCATCCCTTCCCCCGGGTCATTGATGAATATAATGAACAGGACTGCTCCTGTTGCCTGGCGCAGGGGTGTCATCGGCCAGCAGAAATTCAGAGGATGTGCTCATCTGCTCTGGGCAGTGAGAGGCAGAGGGTGCGTTCAGCGGGTAAGTGAGGGGTGAGGCAGGGCTGCGGGGGTTCCTGCCGGCTTCCCTCCCCATCCAGCACCGCTCGAGATGAAGGGTAACGCCGGCAGTGGTGCAGAGGAGCTCGGGCACCGTTCACTCTACATCTCTATTACCTCACACCCCATTCCCTACAAACAGAATGACTGAAGTGATTGTCGGTGATTTTTCCTCCTTCTGTGTTTCCACTCTTGATGCCCCTGCAGAGACAGAGGAATAAATCACAATTAAGGAAGCACAGACTGGGTGGTGGTGGGGATGCATCCCGCTGTTGTTGGGTGGTGTAAAGAAGCATTATTTCATTAAAGTCTCTGGAAGCGGACACAGGCTTCCACAGAGGACTTCAGCTGGATCTATTTTACTGTAATACTTGCATCTGTGTCTGATTTTTCACAGCCAATAGGGAGAATGTGGAGCTGAGTGAGCTGTTAGATTCTCAAGGTTCTCATCACCTCCAAGTCTACATAATGAATGATTTTTATGTAACTGGCATTGGAAGCCATCTCTCCACTCGTTGTACTAGTGCTGCCTTCGTGACCACTGCTCTTCTGCTGCTGTCTGTGTTGTGCTTTCACCGACTGCAGAAAAATTCCTGCGCTAAACAGTACTTAAGGTTTTTTTTTCTGTTACAGTAAACTGAAATTCTTTACTGGGCAGAGAATCATAAATACACAATCTCATAATAATTTATTCTCGGTATACGGTACTAACGAAGCTGGTAACCTCTGATGAAAGCTCCTGCGCTGTAATTGCAAGTGCATTAACTGACACACTGAATTGTAAACTCAACGCTTTGGTTCTATTCAGCTCTGGGTACCCGTGTCCCCTTTTTCTGCCCCAAGAATACTTTGGTGTGCTGCATTTCCAGCTCACTTAGGGACTCACAGATCCCGCTTTTGCTGCCTCACCGTCTGATGTGTTTATTATCTTCACAGCCATCCAATGAAGGAGGAAAACAAGATTTTCCTTGTTTTGCAAAGAATTAGCAGAATCACAGAGAAATGGTGACTGTGTAATTGGCTGGGGTCTGTGGCAGCTGTAGCTATAGATTCATCCGAGTTGGTTTCTTTCAGCTGTCTTCACTAGACAGCGGGAGCGCACATTGCAGCGCATGCTTCACTTCTGTCAACTGGAGACACAACAGGGTCCCAGAAAGGCTTTTTACTACTTAACAGGTCTCCATCCATTAGTCAAATATCAAAATAAATGGAATTTGGCTTGGTTTTTTTCAACATAAGGTTTTAGTAACTAGGATCAGATAGCATAAAACTGTCCAGAAACTTATTTTGATGGACCAAAATGTAACAACCACAGCCCCTGTGCAAAGCAGATGGTCACGAAAGATGCTTCTGAAGGGTTCCTCAGCTGAAGTTCATGAATTCTTACACTTTAACTAAATGTTAATTTGTTAAATTATCCTTTCTTCCTATAAGTTATTCTTTAAAACTTCCTGGACTTAATCCTCCTCCTTTCCCATCAGAATTGTGGTCTAACATCGCTGTGAGTGGGTAAATGATTCTCTCTCTAGCTCTGCATGATGCCCTTATAGTGAGGAGCACTCTAACATCTGGAAACTTCTGAACATCATGTTCAGAGAAAGTGCTAGAAGTGAAAACTCTTGTTAGGAGTCCAGGTGTTGGACAGATACTAGAGCATACTTTGTTTTGAAAAATATTCTTTCTGTCCTGCATTTGTGGTGCTTGAAGGTTCAGGTGGTTTTCCTGGCTCTGTATGGGCAAAGATGTTCTTGCCTGGAGTCCCACGGTGCCATGGCACAGCAGCAGAGCCATACAGCTGGCTGAGAAGGCAGCGTGTCCTCTGGGGTGTGCTGAACCACAGCAGGAGTCGAACTCAAGCAGAAGATTCCAGAGATTTGGGCTGTATGGACCAGCCAGGTTTGAAGCTGCAGTTCTAACAGCTGTGCGTGGCCAGAAAGGCACCAAATCTGAGGCTGGGATCTTGCTCTCGCTGCTCCAAGGCACAGGGACCAAAGATTTGCGCAGTCATTCCCAAAGTGTAGCAATAATAAAGAGGGAGACTCATATCCATCCAAGAGTGATGCTGCCTTGCTAGCATCCACAGGAAAGCTCTGATACAGGGTACACCTCAAAGAGTGCAGCAGAGCAGGATGGTGTGTCCAGCTCAAACTAATGCTGGCCAAGTAACCATCTCCCCTTGGCAGCTGCGGCAGCACGTGCGAGGTGCGTGGCAGGGCACCGTCCGTACGCCCGAGGAAAGGCGTGCGGCTGACGCAGCGTTTCGGGCAGCGAGCGCGAGCAAGAGCTGCCCATCGTGGCGCCTGCTCCAAGGCCAGCGTGAGCCCATGGGAGTCTCAGGCCTGCTGCCAAGATTTGGTTCCACTCCCAGAAAAGTCAACGAAACCCATTTGAAGTGGAATGATTTCAGCCTGTTCTGCATGCTGAATGACTTGCCAACACAACTATTACTAGCGTGGGTTTATCCCAGGTACAGGCTAATGGAGCGCAGAGCTACAGTACTTCTGTACGGCTCATTAGCGGAGCCCTGGACTAAAAGATGCTGGATCTGTCCTATGTGGGCAATGTGGGCAGGATCCCACTTGGCCTTAGAGTCTGAGTGCCTCTAGGAACCACCTAAACGTTTTTCTGTGTAACAAATCCCTTCCCATGGTGGCATTCTCAACATCAGCTAATCGCCATCCCACGCTGGAAGCAGAAAAGCCTTGTCTGAAACAAAGTGGCAGCTGCAATTTTGTGACCTTGTCAAGGACTTCGGGACCTGACTTGTCACTACTGTATTTTATGTGGAAAGTGTTAAAGAGAGCGCAGTGCTGAAAAATGACACAAGCTAGCAAAAAGTGCAGGAGCCACTGTGTGTCAAAAATGTTAAACATCACACAGTGTGTGGTTCTGACTGCACAGGATTTCTTCTTCCCATCTCCTTCCCTTAAAAGGGTTTTTTCTTAAACCACCCAATTTTGCCTTTCTTTTCTGCTTCACAGACCAGCAGAGCAAATACAGACATCATCTTCAGGGATGTTCTGCAGCTATTTTTGCCTCTTCGCTCTGTGTCTTTTCCTTCCAATCCAGAGGTAAGCAGAGTGTTTGTTTTGTTTTACAGGGAACGTCTGAATTATGTTTCATATAAATAATGTGGGTCAAAAGGAAAATGTGCTTCCAGTTACCCAGCCCCTCCAAAGAAAGCTGGGCGCAGTAAGGGCTGCGGGATAGTGATAGGTTAACAGTGCAGCGCCTTGTTCCCCATGCAGGACCAGAAGAGTTTGTAGTTTTTGCTGGAAATGCAGTCCCTCTACCAGCCCTACATTTCTGGAATGGTTTATGTTTATGTTGTGCAAAAAGGGGTTCAGTTCTGCTGTAACATTGTTTTTGGTCTAAAACCCCAGTGGAGCTCTGAGGATGATTAACCTAGCTTTAAAGGGAACAGAATTTAAGAATATAATAATCAGAAGCTTGAGTAAGTCCCTTGCTGAGTTTCTTACTGCACAGACCAGTGGTCCTGAGACCCTGGGGAAAGGCAGCAGCACTGCCCTCCGCTTCCTTCAGCCTTTCACAAAGCAATGACAAACTCTGAATGATTCCCTTGCGTACGCTTTTACCAAGTGAGCAGAGACAGCACAGGGACACTGCACCTCAGCCTTACCTTTCTGCAGCACACACCCCTGGCTCTCTAGCTGTTGATATGACAGTACGGATCTGCCAGCCTCGTAGTGCCAGGTATTAGCTGCTTCATCCATCCACAAAAGCTCTGACACTGTCAATCAGAGCTGGAGCCTCCGTAGGCAGAGCAACTCGGGGCGGTTCAGCCCACAAAGCTTTGCTGGTGTCTGTGAAGTGCTTGGTGCTCCACCTTCACCCTGCTGGTGTACTCTCAGGTTTTCTTCCTGACCGCAGCTGTGGGGATGCTGCCCGACACCAACAGATGAGGATGAAAGCTTCTTTAGGGGACTAGTAATTAGGGAGGAGGAGCTGTTGATCGGTAGGATTTGTCTCAGGTTGTCATAAGCAGGAGATAAAAAGAAATGCATGTTCCTTACATAGCCTGTATGAAGAGTGGGGAGATTGTGCGTTAAGAGTTGTGATATATAGACCCTGCTTGATTTGTCTGGGAAGTTTGAAGAATGTCTGTGCAAACCTGTGGCTATCAGCTGAGGTAATCTGCCATCTTTCCACCTCTTCAAGATGCCAATTATTCAGCCAAGATAAGCAATGTGAGCAAGTGCTTGTTATCTCAACAATCTGGTTATTTTTAATAAGCGTTTTATGCAGTTTGTTGGCGTGTCTGAGCACAAGCTGGGAAGCACGGCTGCAGCTGCACACCAGATGTGCCCAGCACGCCCGGCCACCCGTAACCGTACCGATCTGCATCCCCAGGAGGTGCTCCCTGGCTCTCGGACCCAACTTGCGCAGCAGCGACATGACGTACCTCCCTGGATTTGAGAACCTCACCGTGGGATACAACAAATACCTCAGGCCCTACTTCGGTGGTACGTCAGCTCCGTGCATTTGACCAGGCTGGTGTGGAGAGCAGAGCATGCTTTAAGCTTTCTTTAGCTTTTAAACTTTTAAATTAGCTCGTAGCCAAGGCTGCCCTCCTTTCTGTGTGACCACAGATGGTGCATGCGATGTGTGGGGCATGAGAACACGTCCAGCTATGAGGTTAAGAACAGGGAATTGATAAACTTCAATATTGCAGTGAAAGCCCTGACACAGAAACTGAATTCTGCTCTGACTGTAGATGCTTTTGTTTAGAGCCTGACCCTTGTGATTTTCTGCTTTAGTTTTGTTCATGTGTATCTATTTAGCAGTTTGCCAACAGAGAGGAATAAAGCTATTCTCCTTGCCAAACATACTGACTTTTGACATATGCTTTCAAGTCACACTGAGACACAAAGTAAACTTGCTTTAAGCCCTGGTGAAGCTCTAGGGAGTGGGGAGCACCTGAAGGACAGTCAGGAACTTACCTGAAGCTATTGTCCAACTTGGGCTCAGGTCTCCCACCTTCCAGGTGAGTGCTGTAACACCTCAGAGGAAAGGGGTTCTCAGGATGACATTCAACACCTGAAACATATTGATGACAATTTAAAAAACAGTCATGAACATTTCTATTTTTATTAATTATTTTTTGCTGCCAGAACCCATTAATGAAAGTATGCTCAACAGAAAAATTCCCCATCAGCTTTCACCAGGACTTGGATGTTTCCTGCTGTAGCTCCTGCAGACTGACCTTCTGCTAGTGGCAGCTTTGGGCTTCTTTTTCTGACCACAGTGATAAACTCCTGGGACAATAGAGCGTGTTATGCCTAGAATATCTGGTCTCGTGCAGGAGTAGAAAAGCTCCTCTATATCCTGTCGCACCAGTGAACAGCTGCTTCTGAATTACATAATGGAGATTAACTGCATCTCCACCAGCCTGTGCCTACCAGAGCCATCAATGTTGAACAGGCATGGCCAGGACTCTGGTTTGATCTCCTCCAGAGGCCCTGAGCTCTCACAGATCTACTCTCTGGTCAGTAATTTGGGTGCCTGAATATACAAAAACCAGACGGAGGGCATGAAATCACAGCTACTTTTTTTTAAAAAAATATACATCTTTTGCAAATGAAACATATTTTTGGAACAGTTTAAAACAAACAGATAACCAACCCCAACTCTGCCTGGGAGGAGACTCAGCAATCGTGTCCCTTAGGCTTCCCTAAAGGTGATGTGGATACAGAGAGGAGTTCCTGGAGCCCCGTGCTCACCCAGGCCTTGTCTGGGAGCCCCATGTCCTAGTGGGGAGCGGACACAGCAGGCCCACGGCCGGGCGTGTGGGGGGCAGCGGGGCAGAGCCCCCGGCAGTGTTCGGCCATGCCCGCGCAGGAGCTGCTCTCATGTGGTGGATCTCCAGCGTTCCCCGACAACGTGGGCACCGGAGCGCCAAAAACGGCCTTGAATAACGCCGAGGAGGCAAAGGCTGTTGCGCTTGTGGTTTGGAGCCTCCTGGATGGTGTCGGGAATCACAGGATTCCTCCGCCCCTGAGCAGAGGAGGAGCAGGGATGCTGTGGCAGAGTCCTTCAAGAGCCGCGTGTGAGAAGCACTCGGTGCAAAGTCTGCCCCTTCCCGCCCCGTGTGGGCGCGGAGCACCCCTGGGGTAGCGAAGGACCCTGTAACTGGACCTAACCCTGGGGGTCCGGCCGTTTTTGAGACAGCGCGGGATGCTGTGCGCGGTGCCCGCGCAGCGTGTGCAGGGCGCTTCCTTGAACTGCCTTCCGCTCTTCCCTTCTTGCTGCTGAAGCTTTTCTTTCCCCCCACAGGAGAACCTGTCCAAATTGCAATGAGTCTGGACATTGCAAGTATTTCCAGTGTATCCGAGAGCGACATGGTAAGTGAAAGAATTTGTATTTTGTAAGAGATCAGGGCAGGATCTGCCTGAGAGACTTGTCATAGATTTCTGTGTGTTCAGTACAGAAACTGTTGAATGCAAGCTACGTTGCTTTTCTGCATCTGTGGACCACTTTTAGAGGTGTGATGAGAACAGGGCTCATTTATAACTGCAGATGGTGTAGATTCCATAGTATTGTGGGCTTGGAAGTAAATAGAGATGGCTCCAAAGCTCCTACTAGTCAAAACCTCAGCACCTCCTGGAAATCAGGCCCATTAGAAATGGAGCTGTGTGGCATTTCCTCTCCCTTACCTTGCCTCTGTCTAGAGTAGGGGTGGCCTCTGTTGGACATGCTGGCACTGACAGAAGACAGGGACTGGGTTTCTCCTCAAGGAGAAATGAGTTTTCACGCTATGACAGTCTGAGGCTTAAAGGACTGGTCATCCCGAGAAAAATAATTTTTTAAAAAACACAACAAAACAACAACTTTCAAATATACAGATAACATCTTCCTACCATTGATGAGTCTGGTTCCCTCCACTTCTGCTGACAGCTGGATTTCAAACACGGAGAATTCCTGTTTCAGGTTGACCAAAACTGTGGGCAACTTGGGCAAATTCAGCAAATAGTTTCAGTCCAAACAGTCAGGAGTTCAGTCAGGAACAATTTTAATGCTTAATTTTAGCATTTTCAAGAACATCACTGACTTTTTTTTCCTTTCCCTCCAACAAATTAAACAAGTTCCCCAATTCAAATACTGTGATTTTATTAAAGCTATTCATTTTGGGGAAGCAGCAGAACCAACCAAATCAATTATTCACATACCTCTAACTTAATTAGGGGCTCTTGTAAAACAGCTCCTGTTCCAGAGTTTTGCTTCTTGATGGTCCATCTGAATTGCTCTGATCATGAGCTGGACCTTGATGGTGCATCTAAATTGCTCGTGGAAAACATTGCAGAGGCTTACTCTGTGCCTTGATAAAAGCTGGAAAATCTGCCAGGATTCTTCCATTTTATCACTGTCACAACTATTGAAAGCCATAACAGCACAGTATTTGACAGGTTCTTTCATCTGTCATGCGCTGAAAGTAAAATTTTTAAAATTATAAAAGCTAATGCCGCTATTTACTTAGACCTTTTCTCTTAAAGCATTTTACAAGTGATAGATTGAATGAAACAGAACTGCTGCATCTTCCATAGACAGGCAGCGTACCTGTGGTAAAACATGGTGACTTCACGCTCGCCGGTACCTGTCTGTGACAGAGATGTTTTGAAAATAAAAGCTACTTCTGGTTGCAATTACTTCGTCTATAAGGAAGGAATTGAAATGGTACAACAGTGCCCTGTGCTTGCCCAGAAGGCCCAGTAAAGAATTCTCTTCAGAGCGCAGAGCCGCTCATTCTTTTATGATGGGGCGCTGGGAAAATACTCCAGTCCCTGCAGGTAGATTTTGGCAGGAGAAACTCCTCAAGTCAATCCTCATGTCCTTAGATTTAAACCTGCTATTAAAAAAGAGGCTACAAGTTTTGGGGTTTAATTTATTTGTGGGGTTTTTTAAAGATCTTGGTGAAATAACAGGTTGAATTTGCTTACCTCTTTTCTCCAAACTGCCAATGTCTCTTTCGTTATCACAGTTATAGTATGCCTGTAGTTTTCCAGCTCTAGACAGGGAATGGTTTTTAATGTCAATGACTTGCTGGGTGGCCTCAGGTGTGCACTTCCCATCTGTCTTCTTACCTGCAAAACAGACACAAAAATATCAATTACAATAACTGCTCATTAAAAAAAAAAAAGTACTATGAGTATAATCTTTAGTCCTCAAACATTACACCTGAGAGTGTAAGTAGATGAGAAATGTAATACAGTAAATAAACTTTCACTACGGTTTTATCAGATTTACTGCATGTGTATGAAGGTGAGCTTTAATAAGCCCAACAACTGCATGTTCTGCCTCTGGTTGCACGTGGCGCACAGACAGCGATGCCGTGCAGGTCTCCTGGACACACATCCTCACAGATTTTCCTCTCTTTCCCAGGATTACACAGCTACTATATATTTGCGGCAGCGCTGGACAGACCCCCGGCTGGTCTTTCACGGCAACAAGAGCTTCACGCTAGATGCTCGTCTAGTGGAATTGCTCTGGGTACCAGACACGTACATTGTGGAGTCAAAAAGGTCCTTCCTGCACGACGTCACTGTGGGGAACCGCCTCATACGACTGTTTTCTAACGGCACTATCCTGTACGCCTTAAGGTAAATCCGCCTTCGGATCTGCTGGTTCAGAACAGACTTCCAGATTTGTGCTGGACAGGAGCAGATGCCAACTGTGATGGGTAATGAGTTTGGGGCCAACAGTCCAACCGTGACCACCGTCTTGTGATCCATTGCCCCTGTTCTGGCCACTGGGACATGTTCTGCTGTAATTGTGCTGGCAGTGGACACCGTGTGCTCTCCTCTCCACCCACAGTAATTATATCTGTTACCTTAACCGCAAAGTAAGACTCATTTACTCCCCACATCAGAGCAAGGCAGAGTGCGTGGGCAGTTAGTTACTGCGCCTCAGGTGACGTGTGGTGACATCTTAAGGTGTGCAAAGTGTAGCACTGGAAAACATGTGAACCTACACTAAATTTCCCGTCGCAGCAAAGCAAAATTCCTCCTTTAGGTACATATTTTTCAGTGTGGCTGCAAAGAGCCTATCTTCTTAGGATGGTTCTCTCTGATTATATCAGTTAATTCATTTCATAGGTCAAAATTATCTAAACAATAGGGCAGAGCCTTTGTGGTCTAGTTTGCTATGAAAACCAGAGATATTTCATTTAGTGCTTTTATGGCAACTTTTGGAATTCTTTCTCTTCCTACAGAATCACTACTACTGTTGCTTGTAACATGGACCTGTCAAAATATCCCATGGACACACAAACGTGCAAACTGCAACTAGAAAGCTGTGAGTATAACATGCTAGGAAAAAAAATTACTTTAAATTTGTTAATTCATATGTAACTACACATCTTGCATATTTGGATTCATCACGGTGGCCTTCTGCAGTAGACTTTTATTCCTGCAAAGACTAACGTCCAAAAGAAAACAACTTTGCTTCATCATTCTTCAAATGCTTGTGTTGTAATCCAGAGTTTAGAGGATTCCTGGCACTGTGCAATTTATACAGAAAGAGGGATAATAAATAATGTTTTTATTGAAGTGTAGATTTAGGGCACTACAGGGCTTTTATCCAGGAGCTGAGCAAGAGCAGGGCTGCTGTTCTCTATCTGTGAAGCTCCACAACAAACCAACCACCATCTCCTGCTTCGTGTCATAGAAGGGAACATCTGAAATCTCAATCCTGAAAAGACCAGATTTTAACTTCTGGGGTTGCAGCATGAAGCACCTAGGGAAGCACGTATTATTTTCACATTAAAATCATATTAGTTCACCATGGTTAACTTTATTACAAAGAATAGCTCCTGAAATAATAATGATTGGCCTCTTCTGCGAAAGTGTAGCTTGTTTGGGCCAGTTTGAGAAGTGATTGGGTCCTACATCATGCTCAGTTGCTGTATCATTCCGATGAAATTACATGCACATTGCCCACTGGAGATTTCATTAGGATAAGTGCCCAGAAATAATGCTATTTAAATATATGCCAGATGAATTAACAACAATCTATCATTTATTATAAAATCTTCCCGAGTAACCACAATTTATAAAACTGCTTGGAAACTTTGAAAAGTCACATGCTTAGGACTCTGCCAGGGTTTCATACCCTGGACACCTAATTTAGGAGTTCATCACACTCAAGCTCTGGTAATTTGTGTCTAATAAGAAAACACAATTAGATAAAAATAGAGCTGCAACCGCATCTCATTCCTTCTACCAGGATGAACAGGTTATTATCTGAATAAAGCATCCCTACTCATTTTCTGAAAGAAGGGCACTTAATAACAGAATCCAGCTGGTGAGATTGATGGGCCCATTTCCTAAATTAAGTGGAATTTGTGAAGTGAATGGCAGGCTGGTGACTCAGGACAAGCTTCATCACTCAGTCCAACCTGAGGCCGTGTATGTGTCGTTTGCATCCCTGGAGGCACTTCCTCAGCTGGCAGATGTGGACTTTACTGATAACTGCTGAATTGTTGATCTCTTCTGTCCCACCATTTGGAGGCAGGAATTCAGTGTTACTTAAATGTTGGAGGCATTTATTTGTCCTCAGTAACTTAAAACCTTTGGGGGTAGGAAGAATGATTTGTAGAAAAAGCTGCTTTTATGGGAGCAAGTTTTCTGGACAATGCACACCCAGGCAGAAGAGCCTGGTTCATAACCACATAGCTCTACACTAACTGAAAACACCTTCTTCTGGCATTTTTAAGCACTTGAATAGATGATTCAATGAAATGTGCTTCTGCCATCTGGTAAGGACCTCGATGCAGTCTGTATACTCTTTTTTTTTTTTTTTTAACTGCTGCATTTCTCCTGCTCTCCTCTCATGACTGAAGAGACTATGTTCTCCAGTTGATTGCTGCAGTAGTTTTATCTTGCTGCATGTAACCACGCCATAGACGTTAAACTATTTTTAAATAGAAATACACCATTTGCAGTAGGTTCTCGACTGCCCCGTGTGTTCATTCAGTGGCGTGTGTTCCTATTGAAGCCTGAACCAGCAGACTGAAAGTACAGCGATGAAAGAACAGCAACATCCACCCATAGTCTGCTGCAGTAAAGAGGGTCTTTGTCCAGCCTACAATGCCTGGGTCATGTTCCTGTTCCTATTCCCACTCAGGAGACAGGGCAGGGCAATCGCTGGGCTTTTACTGGCTAAACCACAGTAATACGGGTCTTTGTGTTCTCCCTAGGGGGATACGATGAAAATGATGTCATCTTCACATGGCTGAGAGGAAATGACTCTGTCCATGGCATGGAAAAGTTGCGGCTCTCTCAGTACACAGTGGAACGGTACTACACCCTGGTCTCAAAGTCACAGCAGGAAACAGGTACATCAGGGAAAGAGAAAAGCCAGAAAAGCTCTCAAGTATTTCCCTTCCCACCACCCTTCCCTTGGATGGGCCAGGAGCTTTTGGCTCAAGCCTGAACCAGCCAAGTCTTTAGCAAGTCCTAATCTCCCAAAAAGAGATGGTGAAATCCAGTTAGTTGCAATCAGAATATTCTGCAAGGTGGAAATCCATGAGAAAATGCATGGTGGGTTGATACACTATATTCACTTGATGGATTTTCAGGTTTGTTTTTTTTTAATTCTCTACACATACCTGAAGAAGCTCTCTCCCTTCCTCCCAGGCATGCAGACTATAAACACTGCAGAGATCCATGTTGACAAGAACTGGGAGTAAAATTAACTTTTTAAAATAGACTTTTGTTTGTAAATTACAATTCTATCATGATGGAATAAGAACCCTTTGTACATCAGAATTCAATGTCTTTTTCATGATCAGTGTAAATACTCATCTCTCCAATCACAGGGGGCAAAAATTCCTTAGGATGACCAGGTTCTAAAAATAACAGTGTTTTGTTGTTTACCGAGTGTACACAGCCCATGAATAACATGGGCTTTGTTTCTACATTTCAAAGGGAGCTATTGTTTAAACAGCAGAAATCTCTCCTGAAAATAGTAGCAATCCAGCCCCAGAACCCTTTTGTCAGTATTAGGACAAATTGATTTTTACAAATCGACTGAATTTTTTTGAGTATAGAAACACATGGTTATCAAAGACCACAGATTACTAATGAATACAGGGGGTCTGATTCCCTGTGGTGATAAGATACTGGGATGCTTTGGGACATGAGCCCATGCCTGTTGAAATCAAGAGAATAATCTTTTTTCAGCCAGCAGGTAAGACTGAACTTGGCAACGCCCCTTCAGAGCGGTTCTTGGGAACAATGTGCTGTGCTGAGTAGGAGAAAACAGATGCAAACATGGGCCCTTCTCTACTCTGAGTTGAGACAGTGGTATAAAATATTTCAGGAACCCCCTTGCAAGCCACGCATTGTGTTAGATGTCTCTCGTCCAGCAATGCTGTGTGTAGTGTCCTCTTGCCTAGGACGTGTTAGATAAATTATCCCTCTGAGGCATGAAATCAAGCTTGTGAAAGTTACACATCTCCCAGGATTTCAGTGTAGCTTTGCTGATGTATGTGCTGCTGGGTTGTCACAATTTCAGTTCAGGTGTCCTTGGGAACTTCAAGCTCACTGTGTTTCCTCCTTATGTGACCAGGCAGTTACCCACGACTGATACTGCAGTTTGAGCTGAGAAGAAATGTCCTGTACTTCATTTTGGAGACCTATGTGCCCTCCACTCTCCTCGTCATGCTGTCCTGGGTTTCTTTTTGGATCACACTGGATTCAGTGCCTGCAAGAACCTGCATTGGTGAGTAACTGCCCCAGGAAGGAAGATACAAGCAGACAGGGGAGCCTCTGAGGGCTGAGGAGACCATAGTTTTCTTGAGCTTGCATCTGCCCTTCCTTGTGCAGAGCCAGGTTAGCAGTACGAAGCACGGAAGATGGGCTGCGGCCGGCACACCTGCCCACCTGCAGAGCTGTGCATGGCCAAAGCTCTCACTAGATTCGCAACAGAACGCAGAGGACAGAGCAGGCATTCTTTTTGATGGGCTTTGGAGAGGGGAGGGAGGACAAGTAATAAAAGCAAGAAAAATAAGAGAGCCAAGTGCCTATTGGAGCCAGGTTGTCAAAGGCAGGGAGAGCCTGTGTGAAGCTAGTAGCCAGAGCTACAAAAGCGTTTCAGCTGATGGATGAGCTGGATTTGTAAGAAGTGACGTGCTCTATCTGGCTAGCGATAGAGAGTGACAACATGTGCAGAAAAATAGGCCAAGCCTTTTCTGAAGTGTCCATAATACAAGGTCTTTCCTCTTCTGCTTTTCAAGGAGTAACAACGGTGCTTTCCATGACAACTCTGATGATCGGCTCACGAAGTTCACTTTCAAAAACCAACTGTTTCATTAAAGCCATTGATGTTTACCTCGGCATCTGCTTCAGCTTCATCTTTGGTGCCCTTGTGGAATACGCAGTGGCTCACTATAGCTCATCACAAAAGTGTGCAGATAAAGCACCTCAAGAGGTAAACCCTGAGCTACCTTAATAAGCCTAGTCAGCTTGCATCAACAATAATTAGTCATCCATTAACTGAGACAAACAGTCTTTCTGTTATGGATACAGTAACAGTTGCTTCTCCTAACTGTCACTAAATCTAAATTTTTATGTGCAACAAACACATGAACAGCACTAAACAGCTGTGTCCCTGACAGACTTCTGCACAGCAGCCTTAGCTGACAGTCATCTTAGATTCACAGGACCGTGTTTAGGAAGGCACTTTGGCCTACCACTAGAACTGGGTCTGTGGCCCTGAGCTGAGCTCACGTGAGAGCATGAAGCATGTCGGTTCCTTTCAAAATTCCATCTTTTATGGAATAATGCTGATCAGGGCACTAATCTGGAAAGTAATTTCCCCTAGCAGAGGAAAGCTGAGCCTTTCTACCTCCCTTCCCAGAAGACAGTACCATTCATCAGCCCCACGGTGTTCTGTGGGAGTGGCAAGAAAGAGTCAATTGTTCAAAGTGCTCTGCTTTAGTTGAGAAATTAGTCAACTCCAGTGGTCATTGAGGGTCCAAAACCTGTCAGAGGGAAGAGGTTTCCCACTTTGATGCTGAGTTCCCCAGCCATTAAGTTACCGTGTAGTTGTGAAGAGATGGATGTCTTGTGGGAGATGGATGTCGGGTTGCTCAGTGACAGAGTGAGACTTGCTCAAAGATCTCAAATTACTTCTAGAAATACAGGCATCTCTGGGACTTCAGGCACTCCTAAAAACGGGCAGCACCTAAAAGGCATGTCTGAGTATTGGGATGAACACATGTGAAGCTGTGTTCTTTTTATCTTCGCATGTGATCTCATTGATTAAAGCACTTTTCCTCTGCAGGAGAAGACAAGCCCTAAAACTAACCGTAGACTCTTGTTTCCTAGGGGCCTGCAAATGACCTCACTAAAGAAATGGAAGAAGTCAACATTACCAACATCCTCAACAGCTCCATCGCCAGCTATAAACAGAAAATCAGCTTTACAAGCATTGAGCTGTCCAGCGATGACGTTAACTGCAGTGACTTGACCATGAAAACTCATGAGAAAATCAAATGTGTTTTGAGAAACAAAATGCACAGGATTATAGGTTATTTCACTATTCAGAACCCCAACAATGTTGACCACTACTCCAAATTGCTTTTCCCTTTGTTTTTCATGCTGGTCAATGTGTTTTATTGGGCATATTACCTGTATTTTTAGTAGAAATGAATTGCTTCATTCTCCTACTTCAGCAGGAGAGGAGTCTTGCCAGTGGGCATCTAGGTATCTAACCTCAGTGAATCCGATGTGGCCAAACTGCTCTGTTGTGTTTCCTGAGGTACGGAAGCGTGTGAGGTATGCAAGATGCAAAGCCTTGGTGTGTCAGCATTAGCAACATTGACTCTGGACAACTGCTTGTTCAGCTGAGTGGCTGTGCTGGGCTCTCATACCTGCTTTTCGTTCCAGCATCCAGCCTCTCGCCTGGCCAGAGCTGGGTCTGTAGGGCTGCACGTGGCAGGCCATGGAGCACGACAGGTGGCAAAAGTATGTGGGTAGTCTGAAGCAGGTTGGGACCTTCTAGTTTAGATCTCCAAGAGAATGTAGGATTGTAGCTGCTATTCTTTGTTTGCCAGAGATACCAGTGACAGAGGGCCTGTGACTGCTGTCCAATGGCTCCTCTGTTGGAGCTGGAGAACAGGCAGGCAGCAGGGTGCTGTGCACAGAGGAACAGCTCCTGGGCACGGTGCTGCCTTGGCCCGAGGGTGATGTGGTGCCAGAGGAGGGGCTTCGGTGCTGCTGGCATCGCCACAGCGGCATGCCACACTGCTTTTAGTACCCCCCAGACTCACTGAGGTCATCCTCACCTGCTGATGTTGTCCATCCCCACGACAGACAGCAGGCTTTTCATTTGTAGAGCTGCATTTTTTTCAGGGATTTGGAAACAAACTATAGGCAGCAAAACTGTTTTGTAACCTATCTCTCCTACTAATCCTATTGTGTTGCAGATTCTACCACCTTCCACATCTTCCTCACAAACAGATTATTCCTCCCGCTAGAGAGTGCTTCCTTCAGCTCTCACTGCTCTAAGCAGCTCTGGTTCCGGGCACAGGCAAGAGTGGCCAGTTTGTCACCCCCCTTTTTATGTGGCTGTGCAGCTGTGGCAAGTCAGCAGCGCTGCTGGGTGAAAACCGCATGCGTGGGCTGAGGTATGCTGACCCCAGTCAGCCCTTCGCTCTCTGTTTTAGGCTAAAACAGTTCTACGTTTCTGCAGAAATTCAGATTCTAAATGGGCTCTGGAAACTGCCAGTCGGCTTTGTTAATCCCACAATCAGCAGGACTGAGAGCTTTGTTTTAAAACTAGATTAAATATGTGCCATGCACACCCTTACGTTTGAGAGCCAAATGCCTTTTGGTTCTATGTAGCCTCAGGCTACTGGAAGTCTTTACTTCCTGATTTTAAAATGAAAGTTTCACGGCAGATTCTCCCCCAACGTCTCTTTTTCGTCTGTGCCACTCTGATAACTTTGAGGGTACAGTTATGAGGCAAAACCGTGACTCTCAGTGTGTAGCTTAGATTACAGTCTCCTGCACGCAGTGTTGCCTTAGTGTAAGAGCCTCATCCTGGGGGTTCCTATAGAAGGTGGGCAAAGCACACGAGCTATAGATTTTTTGCTTTAATAACTTTTTATCGAACCACTTCACCACGCTATATTGTGAAGGATCTAAACCACATATTCATAAATCATAGCTTTTAGAAAGAGCAGCGTGAGAAGACAAAGGGGAACAGACTGACAATGGCGAGTGAATAAACACAAACTCCAATAATGAAATGTTGGCTTGTATATACTGGCATTTAAAGTCCATTCCATAAAATGTAATAAAGTGAATGTTAGTGATATGAACACAAACCCCCAGAGAGATCGTCTATTAAAAAAATCATTACCTTCTTTCTGTGTCAATATCTTTCTTTAAAACCCAACTAAAATACCCTAATGTGTTCTCCACTGGCCGCCGAACACTAATGTTAACAGAAGGAATTTCTTTGTACGCTGTAGCAAACTGCTGCTCTCAAGCCTTGCTTTCACTAGATGCAGCTTTCGTTACAACTTGGCTGCTTTGAAGTTGCTCAGAACTTGTTCCAAGTTACACCTTTGTGCAGCAAAATGCTTTTTATTGACCCAGCCCAGCAAACAGCACATTGTCTTGAGAAGTGTCAGCTCCGTCTGTTCTCATTTCTGGTTGATTTTGGTGACTTCAAGAAGGAAGAGAGGGACAGAAGGTAGTAGAGGAAGGAGGGGTTTTTCAGATACCTTATGAGAATACTCTTAGAGAGTTGTTGGCTTGGCCAGGGGAAACCTCTTACTTCAGAAGCTCTTAAAAGCCAGGAAGTATGGACTTTTTGCTCCTACATGCAACTTTCTCTCTCATTGATGGACTTCACCACTTTAGTACACCTCACACATGATTGTCTTCATATAGAGCCCTGCTGTAACACAAACTACTAACTCTGGCCTCAGTGGGGTGCACACTGAGTGGTCCTAAGGCCATTTCAGTGGTCAGACTGATGTTCAGCAAGGACCGGATACAGAAAGTAAGAGACAAAGTAAGCAAGCCGCTTAGCTTTGACGCTGCTGCAGGTACATCAGGCATGCTGGACAGACCAAAATTAATTTTGGCTAATACATTCTACAGCAAATCAAGTAATCTTAGCTGCTCTGATGTCCTGGAGCAGCTTGGCATTATTACTAGTGTTGCGTCATCCCATACGTGATGCTGGGCAGAGGGCAGTGACTGACGAGCACCGTGAGCTCAGGTACATTCTTACAGTGGTCAAGATGATGCCTGGCACAATCCCAAGCTTTTCCTGTGTCTTTCAGGTGTTGTCTCACATAAGCTAGAAGCGCCACTGAATTCAAGCTGAGATGTTCATATCCCAATAGGTGTGAAGCGCAGAGTGTGACTGGTGTGCAAAGATAAGCCCCAACATCCGTCTATCTGGTGTGTAAGAGGTGAGGTGCAGGTGAGACTGAGGCCTCAGGTACACCCTGCACACAGCTCTGCTGTGCTTACAGGTTGTGCCTTGAGCAGGCTCTGCAGGGAACAGGAGGGGTTCCGAGTAGCAGCTTGTTCTCTGAAAGAGCCTCTAGGCTGATATTCCTGAGCTGGGAGCTGTTTGACCTCCCACCTACCACTTCTGCCCTGTAGCTCTGAGGGAACTTGGCACCAGAATCTGGACAAGTCACAGGACAGTTACTCCCAACATCTACCACAGTGCCAGGTTGTCTGTGCTCTTGGCAGAACATGAATGTATGGAGGAATAGGGTCACTTGCTTTTTGAGATAATTCTGCTTTGCAGTGATATTGTGGATTGCTGTAACCTGTCCTTACATGTGCTTCCTAAAGCTGCAGCTTCCGGAATCTTTGCCTCTTTTTAAGGATATTTGCACTTTAAGCCTTTGTGGACAAATGCTCACGAATGTGTGAGCACAGGAGAGCAAGATGGATAGTGAGCAGCAGTCAGGTAAAGCGGGTACCTTGAGGAGCTTTCAAAAGATGCCAACGCTTGTGTCTGGCACAACCCAGAGGAACATAAAGCCTCGTAATGTGCCATGGAGCATCACCCTTGCTAGCACAGGGACCAAAAGCAGCCTAGCCACAGCACCATAAAGCATTTTGGGGATTCATTTATCCAGTTTAAAATAGGAAGGAGCTGCACTGTAGAGGAGAGCTAAAACAGGCTAACGCATAATACATACATGTCTAAGTGTGTAGCAGTGAGTGGTAGAGGAATTCTGCCTTCTAGCACATCCCAGCATCGCCCTGCTTCCTTCCGTGTCCCTCACCCATGTTTTTCCCCTAATTCTTCTTGTGCTTGCTTCACCCCAGAATAAGCAGGAGCTGCTCCTGCTGCAGCAGCCACCAGTCTGAGCTTGGAGAGTGGTGTTCTTCATTTTCCAGAGGATGAAGAGTTCAGCTCAGGAATCCTATTGTTGCAGAGCATATGGTTTACATTATGATTTCCAAAAGGTATTTGTGTTTGCAAACACTACCATCTGCTGTATGGAACACTTTGCATTTTTAAAAGGTTAATTCCATTTCAAACCTGCCAATTGAATTGGTAGCAGAAACTACTCTCATTTACTCACTGTGTTTAGTGTCACAACACGCAGCCAGCCAGCAGGTCACATCTTTTCAAGGAAAGACTGCGTAGTGCTGGTAATTGGCAGAGGTTATCTCCAAATTCCTGCTGAAATAACTTTTCTATTCACTAATGAATAAAAGCTGTTTTAAATTACAACCTGTTGTTACACTTGGGATCAGACAATGGGCTGCTCGTTAATCTGAGGTGAGTGTTAAATCTGTAATGAATCATTTGATGCAATTTTGTTCTTTCTCTTTCCCTTTTTGAGAGGTGTCTCAAAGAGGCTGCAGTTTTCCTCAAAGTTCATGTGGTTTGAAACTCTTAACTGTGTCTTGCTTAGCAATTCATCTGGAGAATTCACTACTGAACTGCAAGCTGCTTTGGTTGGGCACGGGAATCTCTGTTATGTCTTATTTTCTTCATCAAATTAGTGCAGGTACTTAGGACTGCAAACAAGAAATCCATATTTTGGGAACTAACATTTGGTCATTCCTGCTAGTAAGCTACATTAACTTGGAGTTAGGAACTGTGCGCTGAGAAGAGGAAGCAGATTTAGTGCTCATTATGGAGTGATTTTTTTTCTCCCTCAAAATTAATGGATTCTGTATAATGTCAGTGTACTCTACGGGGAGATCCCAAATCCTAAGCATCCATGCGAATACTGGCACAGTTTTGAAATGAGATTTTCAGAGTGTACCAGCAGGATCAGGTCCTGACTCCTGACTTTACAGGGACAAGGTGTGAAATGGGTCTGATGAGCAGCTGCATCTGCTTAGCACTGAACTGGAGACATGGCCTGAGAACTTGGCCCTCGGGAAGCCTGTGAATCCAGAAATCATCTGGTCTTGGTTTTTCCAGTATGCTGTTAGGGGTTTATTTTCAGTCACGCTGCAGAATCCCTTCGTTTACCCAAACCTCTATCAGAACAGGGATTTGGATGGAAACGGCCTGGATGTGTAACAATGTTTTTTTAGTTCCACTAAATTACAGGACATGCAGAGTTTTATTAATTTGGTACTCTATGATGTTGTTATTGGATTGAGATTCCCAGAAAACAAATGCTCAGACTTTAGAGAACATGGAATTAAAGCTCCACAGGCAGGGTCAGCCTATACAGGTGAATCCCATCACTGCTGTAGGACCAAGTCCTCCAACCAGTTCTAAGTTTTTCCTGTTTGAGATATGTGCCTTATTTTAAATATAGAAATTCTTTCCTTCCCCCACAAGGAGACAGTAAGTTTTGGCTTACAAATGTAAGACCAGAGCAGCTTTTCAAGACACCTTGTGCTTTCAGATATCGACTTCAGCACAAGTAGGTCAGCATTTAATGCAAAAACATTATGACTTCCAGCGCATGCAAGATGTTTGTGTTTGGCATCTCTAGTCATGCTGTAGCTGGAATAAACTGAGACTTCTGAGAGTGTTTCATCAGCCTGGATAGAAAAACAATCTGAAGTACGCCCTGTTGGACAGGGACAAAAACATTTGCCCTGCCAACTCAAACAGGAAGCCAGCTAAGCTACAAGCACATGGTGAAATCCTGGGCTCGTTTAAGTTAATGGGAGTCTGGCTAATGACTTAAATGGGCCCGGGCCTTTACTTCTTAACTCATGCTCATGTAGTTTTCACTCATATTCCCTCACTTCATGCTGTTTCCAGCTTCCAGGCCTTTTATTAGAAGCAACATGCAAAGCCAAGAGCTATCACAGATGAACTACGCACAACTGTGGCCCTCAGAAACAGCAGTATAGGAAAGGGCCCAGAACTAGCGCTGGGCTTCTAGAAACAGGCAAATCCAGCCCAGAACCCTGCCCCATCCTGACCCCCAGGGCACAAGCACTAATGAAAGGTATGAGGAGCAAATATCCCCAGAAGGCCCCACCTTCCCGGAGGTGCAATGTGGTCTTCAGCATTTGTGACAGGGATCCACCGCTCATTTTGTTTGTTTGTTTTTTAACCTCCGGGTATTTAGATGAATGATCCTGTCTGGAGCTAATTCCTTCTGACTGGAGGCATGAGCCCGAAAGCCCAGGGGTGCAGGATTCTTTGATGCAGTCCTGTTTGTCCATGGCCAACACACAAAGTCCCAAGAACAGCAGGAAGTCTAACAGCAAGAAGCAATGCTTGCTTCTGCTCTTTCAGTGGTAAGTGCTGCCCCTCCGAGCTTCTCTCAAGCGTTGCTTTCTGTCCCTACTCATTCTGAAGCTTCCTCCTGCTCTCTCTTACAGCTTTCACCTCCTACTGCTGCATATCTCCCGGGTGCCCAAACCATCCCAGACTAACGGCAGCAAAGCCTCCCCTCCCCACATGCAACCTGCCGTCCCCTCCGCTGCCCAGCACCCTGCACCTCCTTTCAAGCTCCCTGGTCACAGACCAACAGAGATGTTTGTCAGAAGACTTCTGGAACAGAGTCTATGGCCTGGGGGGAGGCTCTGGCACCAGGGGTCAATCCTATGTCCCTCAAGGGAGAAGAGAATTTTATGTCAGATCCATACGCAGCAGAGACAAGCTGAGATAATTTTGCTTTATGTCAGAAATTGGTTTCTAGTTGCTTTTCTAAAGAATGATTGTTCCAGTCTATCTATACACTCACTGTAATGCTACTTTTTCCAGTATTGCTATGTGAGAGAAAGCAGGTGAAGCCGAAGGAAAATTCCCCAAAGTTTCCTCTCTGCACCTGATTTTCTGGCTGCTTTTAGGGACAGGTAGTTTTTGCTAATGAGATTTTCCATTATAAAGTTTCCATTGCTTTTGAAAATATTAACTCTGCTGGGTAGATCAAGCAGCTCCTGCAGTTATAGTTAGAATATCCTAAAGATTTCATTCCCAGTAATAACGGGGCTAAACCACAGCACCGCCAGAGGCAAAATCTCTGTTATTTGAAATGAAACTTCTCATAAATACCCAGCTATGAAGTCATTTTATATCAGCTGCTCTTATATAAACTGGACGAGACAAACTGTCCTATCCATCAACATTAATGTTGCCAAGAAAAATGATTCTATATTCATTGTCTGCAAGTTTCAGTGATCTCCCTCTCTCTATTAGGCTTCCCTAGGAAACACTGTGGTTTGCTCTTTCCAAGAACTCTGCTGGTACAGAAAACTAGTAGCAGGCTTAAACCAACTCTTGGCTGCTTACTGTCACTGTCCCTCTGGTAACTGTCCCTCTGCCTATTGCTTCTACATTGCTTTTCTGATTAAAGTGTATAGAGGAAGGTTAAGGTGAGCAAGTGAGATTTGCCAGGCTGGAAATGTGGGCAGGACATATGGGTGGAAATGCCCTCATGTCATTTTCTGTGCAAGTCCCCTCACTTAGAACTCCCACCTCTCAAAAGAATGGCTTCAGAGAAATGCTTGATTGCCTACTGCTGACTCCCTAAATATTTCCAGTATTGCCTTCCTGTTCTGGGACAGGAGGCTTGGATGTTTCTGGGTAAAACTACAAAGCTTTCAGAAATTTGGTCTACTTCAAGGACAGCAGCGACGTGAAGCAGGCTTGAAAAGAACCCTTTGAATACCTGGCCCCTTGGAAGGAAACACTAGCTTGTGAAAAGGGGTTTCCAGGCTGATTTGAGCAAAAAGGAATGAGCAAGCCTACATGAAATCAAACCCAGGCATTCAGTACTGGAACAGTGCTAGCAGGCCCTTCTTTCATCTCGGCAAGTTAAAATTTGAGTGCCTACAGTCACCAACAATGGTGATGCTGAAATGTGAAACGGCAGAAATCTACAGTCAGTCACTGCTGGAGACGGGTCCAAGCTGAGTTACCAAACACCCAGTCAGAGCCTTGCAGGAAAAGAGTTAACTTTCAGGCAGGACACACACTGTTTGTTGGGTTTTTTTTTTTTCCCTTCATTTTTTGTAAATTACATGTAAAACCTTGGAAAAAGGCAAAAATAATGATCCTCCATTTTAACTTTACAAAGAAAATAATTAAAATATATGTTATTAAAATATGCAAAATTTATAATTTAATTATACAATTACAGAGCCTTCTAGTCTAACAGTCCCATTGTATTTTTGCATATTAATGAACAATTGCTTTCTTAGAGCTCACAGCAGAATCATTTACTTGATGCTGGAGAATAAGTTAATTACGGATCTCCTGCCTTTGATTAATGGATTTAATAATCATGTTACAGTAGAATTAACTTATACTTCAGGTGCTTACAGCACTAAATGATGAGATTCATGAAAGTAATGTGTCAGCAAATAGGATTGGCACCGAACAAGGCAATCTTTGGAGATCCCAGATCCCACCAAAACATTAATTTTCTTTAAGGCTTCTTTTGTGCGCATAATATGAGTATAACATTTCTTAGATGGAAATATGTTGAGTCAGCCAAGATTTACTGTCTTCTAAGGAAACCTCGATAACAGGTAATTAATACAACTTAAGAGACAGAGCACTATGGTTTCCAAACTTGACTTCCCCTGTTCAAGGAGAGGAACCATCGCAGGACAGAGAAGGTAGAAGTGACACAAAGTTTTTGTGTTTGCTGTCTTCCTCACAGGGCTCCTGCTCATGTCTGAGTAAGAATAAGACCTGCAAGTCCAGCAGGACCCAGATTCAGAAACCTTTAGGCAGGTAAAACACACATTGACACAGAAGAACCAGAACAAAGAGCAGCACCTCAGGAATCACTAGCAATGGGATTTCAAATTGCATCAGCCATGTACCTTATCTCTTACAGATTGCAAACAACACAATACAAGTCAGCAGCTTAGCATAACACCTGGCCCTAAGAAGAAGCAGGAAATGAATCAGAATGCAATTTCCTTAACAATTTACTTACAGGAATTATTCTGCAAGACGTTGCCCATGTCCTGGTGGAAGATGCGGTCTGAGGGTTCATGAAGCCCTGGGCCATTTTGCCCACTGTCCCTCATCCAACCCGGGTACTGCCCCTTCCAGGAGATGGTGGCAGGACTCTTTGCGCTGATCTCACCATATGGAAAGATCCAGAAAAAGCCAGGGAAATTGCTGCACAGCCAGCACCATCCTGCCTGCTGAGACCGAGGGTACACAACTGCTGCTCAACCTGCCTGCTACAGAGATTATTCACCAGAAGGTTCTTTCACAGCTGGTGGTAGAAAGCTGCCCTAATGCACCGCAGCTGCTCCCCTCCTCACCTGGGGAATGGGGGCTGAAAAGCAGACAGCTTACTTTGGTGCCTCTCTTGCTGGGAGATATTTAGGGTTAAGATAAATCAAGGTTTGTGATGAAAATCAACACTTTTTTCCTACCAAAGCATCAGGATTAGAGACATACCGAACGAATGCTTATTTTATTACTGAATCAGATGAGACTATGCCTGTAGACGTGCTGCTTCAAACCCAGCTGCACATGCCGCTCTCTTTCCTTGCTCCACTTTTATCCCCATGGCTCTGGCCCTGCCACACATCCATGCGATGTGGATAGTTACAGCAATGGTCTTCACAGATCCTCACTGCTGGCTTGCTAAAGAAAGACATTTCGGACACTTACCAGGCCATTTCTCCATGTGACAATACAGTGTTTTGACCTCTCCCTGCCCCAGTGTGTTCCAGGTGGGCTCAGGAATCCGTGGCCAAATAACCTTCAGCTGTAGATCAGCTGCCAAGGGGCGGCTGTTCAAACACAGCACAGGCATACCCAGTTCTTAATTTAGAGACTGAACTCCACAAGAACTCGGATTACATTAGTCAGATACATGCCAAAAATGCTTTCCAGGATATTTATGATGGGCTTCCTCAGTGCCAGGAGGCATTTCCTTGAATACTTGTGTTTTGTGGCCCTCAAATCACACATTTCTTGGAAGATGAGAGGCAAAGCTCAGCCTTAACAGGGCAGTGCTGCCTGCAGCCCCTGCCTGCTTTGGCTCTGCTTTGCTTATAGGGTTTCACCACTAGAAACCTTTTTATACCTTTTATACTATATGAGCCCAGCAAATCCGTGTCCTCTAGATACTCATCCCCTGCAGCTGCAGGCACAAATAATAAAATAGACAGTGATGAGTAGACCCTATAATGCAAAACCAAATGTCCAATTAGAATTTGATGAGGAAGTGTGAAATAAAACACATTAAACAGAGTAAGAAGGTGGGGCAAGAAATCAATTTCCCATTAAATTCAATGGGTACTTTTTATCTGACTCTCCATGTTAAAAGCATCAATTACACACATAATTTACTCCTTTACAGTCTGATTCTGTGTTCAAAGCAAAAACGTGGATTACAGAGTATGAATTAGCCCAGCCGTCACACAGAAATAAGCTGTGCCCTGTAGGTCTCTCCAGGCTGGCTTTAAGAAGCGCTCCACCAACGCAGGCCAGGGGAGATTGCATTAGGCGCAGTTTGGAAGATGAAGTGATTTTGCCGCAGTCTGCTACTTCACTTAAAGCAAGAGGTGATCTCAACTAGTGCCGAAGGTGTGAAGCTGAACTTGGGAAAAGCCATGGGGATGGTTGCGATGGAAAGTAAACATACGTCCTCAAAATTGTTGCCTTTGTGGATGTCACCAGACAGGCTGGGACAACCAAATACGTCCTTCACGGAGCTTAGGTAAGCACCACGAATACAAAAAGAGCAGAAAAAGCTGCCTGAGGATGAGTTTAGACAAGTAGGCACAAGCAAGATTTCTTTTATCTTGTTAACAGTGTCTTATATGTATGCCTTGAAAATGTGATGCACAAAGAGTTATTTTAAGCGAGCACACAAAAAGGTTTGACTTGCAGGAAGTGGTGATCCTTGACCCACACTATTGAGCTACACTTGCAGGGTAGGTCTACTACACTTCACGTCTATCTCCAGCAGATGGTGAGATGCATCTCAGCTAAGCTGCATGTGTTTTGAACAGTGGTCCAAGGGGAAGAAATCATCTCAGCACCACAAGGGAGAGGAGATTTCTGGTATGAGGTAGGATAATAGGGAGCATGCCTAAATCCTGACGTGTACAGAGTGCACCACCTGGCACGAAATGACCCTGCAAACCATCTCCCTGAGCTGGCAGAAATTTATGCACAGAAAAAGTGGAAAAAGGAATCAGAAAACACATCTCAAAAACAGTGGGTCGGTTTCCCACAGTTACCTTCTTCATCCTCCTTCACAACTCACAGTGGAAGTGCATCTTAAGAAACGAAGGCAGAAATGTGCTATGAAAAGATGAGCGATGCATCTGTATTTTAAACCTTTTGCACTTCATTCTTAGAGCCAAGCAGGGACTGCGTTGAGTTGCAAACCACAGACACCCATAAACACTGAAAAGCAGCTACATGTAGAGAGAACAATGGGCTCTTTAATAGGTCTAGGCACCTCTCATCTTAAATCTAGGAGTTTAAAGTCAATTCCGTCTGTCTTGGGTTGTCCTTTGCTTGTAAAGAGCCTGTAAGTAAACTGTAAATTCAGAAACTTTCAGCTGTGAAATTAAATGGATAAAATTTGGTGTTAAACCTTGCTCCAGTCTCTAGAGCACTGGCTCAGCTCTAGGATACTGGCATCCTGGGTGATACTTTGCACCCATGTTTATCTTTTTGTGACCCTCTTTTTCAACTAATAAGGGAGAAAAAAAATTAAAAGCTCATAGCAGCTAATTTATTCATTTTACACTAATTTACCCTGTTTCTCTTTCTACAATAGCTGCAATATAATGTTGTTTCAGAAGAGCAATGCTTCACAAATTTGGCTCAAGGAAACACTGAGCAAACAGCTTTTCAGAGAGCTCCAGCTCAGCTGTCAGAAGGGGCAGTTTTGTTTCTGTGCAAGCAATACTCGCATTCCAAACTGCATTAGGGAAAAGCCAGTGGGTTTGTATGCATTTTTATTATCAGTTCCAGATTAGGAATCTGATGCTAATTTCTTCTTAAAGCCTGTGTTTGCAGTAGAATTTATATTCCAAGCCAAAAAAGGATTGTGATGTTTTCTTCTCTTTAGCTCACTCTTTTTTTTTCTTTCTTTTTCTTTTTTTCCTCCCTCCTGGCTTTACTCCAAGGACCGTTTCTGCTTGTTCGTTACATTCTCAAGATGAAGCACCCGCTGGTTACAGCCGTGCTGGTGGTACTGGTGCAGGCTTCTCAGAGTTTCCCTGCCTTGTACCACCGAGGCTGGTGGAGGCTGTTAAAGGAAGGAGATAGCTGTGGAAAATGTGATTTGGCACTTTGCTCTGAGCCTAAAGACTGTCCAGCTGGGACTGTACTGGACCGTTGTGGCTGCTGCCCTGAATGTGGAAATGTGGAAGGTCAAATCTGCGACTTGGACCAGGGCAATCATTTCTACGGGCAGTGTGGGGACAACCTGGAGTGCAGGTTGGATGCTGACGAAGCAAGGTTTGGGGAAGTCCCTGAGCCTCAGTGTGTGTGCAAGTCTCAGGAGAGCATCTGCGGACCCGAAGGGAAAACCTACGAGAACATCTGTCAATTCAACAAGGCATATGCTACCAAAAGAAACATCACCATGAAGCATAAAGGACCATGTGAATCAGGTAAGATGTGCAGAGGCACTTCCAAGATGAAAACAGAGCTCTTATTTTCAGATGTCTTACGACATGCTCTAGTCTAACTTTATTAAATTAATACTGCATTTTTCTTATAATTGTCATTATTTTGTAATAACACTACTTTCTGTTAAAGGTGGTTCGGCAGCTGGTACTTAATCTTGTATGTTATAAGCCTCTATATTAGACTAATAGATTAAATCACATGGTGACTAATAAGCCATAGATCTACAGACTAGCTCTGCTCCCAATAAGCTGAGTAGGAGCTATTTTCTACAAAAATTGTATGTGTAGTTGGGAATAGGTAAACAAATCGGACAGTCTAGGAGGACTGGACAAATAATAATTATTATTCAAAGACTGACCTGATAGTAAAGTGGTGATAGCAAGGTAGATCTCATTCATATAGACACACGTACATGTGTACATGTATGTATGTATATATATACGTCTGCGTGCCTCTATCCACCTGCGTGTATGTACGGTAAGCAGTGATGTAGAGGCAATAGAGGAAGAAAAGGCTTAATTAACAGGTCTGTTCATTTCACAAAAAGCCTCTCAACTAATCCAGTTCTGGAATCATGATAAAAATCTAGCTAACTGATGAAATAGAAATCCAAATACTAGAACAAAATCAAACTGAAACCACTTCCCTATAGACACTGACAGTGCCTGAACAGTTGTCTGCGTTGCCTGTTAGTGGAAGGATTCTTGGCTGAGCTGTATGAGGGAATCCTGCCTCCTGCTCATATGCTGTTCTCATTCTTCACATTATTATGAGTCTTTACTCCTGGGCACCTTTCACCTAATGAATATAAAATGAAAATAAAAAAGTGAACAGGCTTCTGTTTTCTGAATGAGATTTTATCTTCTTCTTTTTTAAGTTAATGAAATATTTTCTCAAATGAAGTAAACAGAAGAGGCCTCTGGGTCACAAATGGGTCGCAGTTCTGGGAATGTGAAATTGCATCTCTGGCAAAGGTCCATACATGAGAGTAACTCGGGTATATGTTGCCTCCAGTTTGACTGTATGCTGTGCTTTTATACTGAATGAACGCTGGATATTGCATACTTAAAAGGAAGAGGGATGAACAGCTAATATCAGACTTCTTTCCTCTTTCTCTAGTTGCAAGACAAAGATCCATTAAAGAAATCTCATATTTGCCATTAGGGCATTAAGCTGGGAAATGAGGTTTGGCAGTAAAGAAAACTCAGTGCGCACCAGCCCCCAGTATGACTGAAAGCCTGGTAGCCCTCGGGTCCGCGTTCTTATTTGGGATTAAAATAGCACTAGTTCTCGTGGCATAACCCCTTCAGGAAGATTTCAGTTAGAAGTGCCACTCTAGTAGCACGTGGTGTTAACTTTGCAGCAGAGGCAGCTGTTCGGGCAGACAGGCTTAAAGCAATGGTCTGCTCTAATTAATTAAACAGAACTGGCCACATACAAAGAGCTTTAATTTGGTGGTATTACCACTTTTAATTGCTGGTGGTGTCATCCACCAGGCCTTGCAGTCACCTCTGAGGCGTGCGGGGGAAATAAGCTCGGCTGTCCTGCGTGCAGGCATCACCCCCAACGCTTTCCCTCTGCTTTCCTGGGTCCCCAGCAGGGCTGGACCCTCTCTCCAGGAACGCAGAGAAATTTCCTAGGGTTGATCAGCTTACTGAACGGCACAGAAGCTTAGGAGAAAGTTCACAGCCATGTCAGTGCTATGCAGAGTTCGAATAAGAAAAACCGCAGCAGCAGGGCACAGAGGTGCTACCATGGGGGCACCATGCCTCGGTCCCCAGTAAGAGCCTACCAGCAAGTCCCGACTTTGCCGTGCCACGGCAGCTGTCTGAAGCAGCCCAGTGGGCATCTGAAAGCGCTCCGTAATTTAGACTGGGTTTCATGGCGGCAGCTGATGACAAAAGGCAACGGGGAGCCTGGCTCTAAGAGCAGCAACCTCGTTCTGGCACTCGCTTTCCACTGACTCCAATTTGCATGAGAAACAAACACTGAACACTGTGGGGTTTTGGTACCAAGCTATAAATATAACCCTCACTCAACTCAAAGTACTTTGTTTTGTTATTTCTCCTTCAAAGCATCTGCTGTTTGCTATTGATGCCAAAGGGATTAATTGTATACAGCAACCAATGAATAAATAAATAACAATAAACTCCTTTCATCAGAAGAGCATAGCCTTTTATCTTTCATCTATCACCAGAAAAAGAGAGGAAAATGCAAAGCTCCCTAAAGAAACACCGAAAACCCCCTTTCTTTTCCTGAACGCTAGTTTTGATTAGCTTATCTAATAATTTTCCAAGGTTACTAAGTACATTGATTATACACAGATTCTCCACACTTAATTCATCCCCATTCACACTGGAACCTCTCTTGCTGATGATTTAATGAACTAACAGCAGTGATTCTCTTTATATTTAGCTGTGGCGCATGTTTTATTTTAAATGCACATTTTGGAGTAAAAAAATAAACAAGCCATAAAATGTTCTGCCAATTTTCATCAAATCAGACATTGATTAGCAAAAATTAATATGAGTTAGGGGAGGAAAAAAGTCATATTATCTGATTCATTAGTCTGGGTTACGTTTTTTTGTGAAAGGTGAAGCAGTATTTTGACTTTTCCTGACTTCTGGTCTATGTCTTCTGGGACACAGGAGAATCAGTAAAGGTGTGTTTTTAAAGATACAGTTATGCCAATAAAGCACTCAGGGATATGCATGGGAGGATTTGACTGAACACAAAATCTGAAGCACTCATAAACGAAGTTTGTACATTGCTGTTAAAATGATACATCATTACTTCAATTTTCTTCTGCAAAATACGGCAAAATGGTTGTTGTGAGAGATGTATTCTTTTATTTCTGGAGGCACTTCAAGTTTGAGTAGATAATGCAAGTATTTATTGTGTGTTCAGATTCAGGAAAGACTAGATCAAAACTATTTCCTACTAGTGTGGAGTCTGAACTTAGATGATGCCAGTCCTGGTCAGCCCTGGTCTGAACTACCTCCATGAAAGTACTCAGCTGGGTGGGCTCAGATCCCAGCTAGACCCTTCCCAGTTATTGCCTGTTCTCCTTACAGTTAATGGAGGAAGGGGCATCTCCAGTGTGGAATTCGCCTTGGTGTATGGTAGACAGCGCTAGACAAACTTCTCATATGTAAAGAGCTAGATTGGTAACTCAGCCCCTCATGTCCTGGAGGCTAAGGATGAGCTCACATGTTGCGGTGAAGCCAGAGCCCTCAGCCTCGTGTGCCTGAGCCAGGGCTGTGGACAGCCACGTAAGCAGCCCTGGGCTCTGGGCAATGCTTCCGTGTGGTCAGTGTGTCCACACACACCTGTCTTAGCACTAGGACAAAATATACCAGCCAGTCAAAAAAAAAGCTTTTTCCTGCTGTCTCTGAAGAGGAATGATTGAAAGAACTCATGTGAGTCAATGTGAATGTTTGGTTTCTTTTTTCCACTTTACGCTTAACTACAGCGGATGTATCATTAAAAGGCGTGTTGTTGCACTGAGTGTTAATATCTCAAAGAATGTTTCTGTGTCAGACCCTATCTGATAAGTTCTCAGGCAAAAAAATTCTCATCTAAGCTGTTCAGGTAATGCTGATTTGAATACAAGGTTTTTGAAATAATATACAGGCTCTGAATGTACAGTTCTCAGGGAAGAACAAGCATTTAAGGGTTTAAGTATCCTAGTTTGACAATCTTACTTTTGAAGGGTAGCAGGATTGTTTAATGAGGCATTAATAAATGGGGAAACTGATACCTCCCTGTATAATTTGTTCGTGATTAATTTTTAACAGTATGCATTTGATATTTTCTGCACAGATACCAATCCTGAAAAACTGACAAATGTATTAGAAACTCGGTTTGGAAACCTGGAGTAGGCTGTTACAATTTCAAATGCTGTACCAACATATTGATTCAAATATTGCAAGTGCAAACATATTATTTATTTACTGTAAGTTTCTGTTTCCAAGCATCTGGGATCTGTACAAAAATAAAAGCAATAATTAAATGCAAGTCTAATGGCCCAGAAAATGCATTCATGTTTAAACAGTGGCATGGAAATAGAAAGGAAATAGACTCGAGAAGGAAAAACATTTCTTGCTGAAGACAAATAGAGCAGAAAAAAAAAGCAGAGATCTCCAAAACAGGAAAGCTGTGAGAAGAGTAAATATGTTATTTTGCTCTCTGCTGCTAAATATCATCATCTCCTGTTAACATTTAGTATCTTCATACATGCTTAGAAAGGGATATGTATTTAAATCATCTATGAAAGCATCAGGTGATAGTTCATTTTTTTCAATGTCTCCAAATGCCTGGACTGGCTCCCTCTCGTGGCTAACGTCAGCTTTTTCTTTCGGAAAAACCGGGAGAGGATAATTCAGAGGCAATAAATCAACAGTGCAGGGGGACGAGTGTAAGGGAACAACAGGAGACCAGTAAGTGCAAATCTAATAATTATAATAAACATAAAATAAAAGCTTGTAACAGTAATTGGATTTCAATCGCTGTCATTGCTTGTCTCGTAACATCAGGTGGAATTGATAGCAATCGAGGATCAATGGGAAACGCACCCGTGCTGCCGTTCTGTAGCTGGCTGCAATGAGTTCCATAGGTAACAGGGGGACGACATTTTAGCAAGTTCAAGGCAATGACGTACTCAGAAAACAAGGTTTGATAAGTTAGCAATCTCTGTATTTTGGCTTTTAACTTCACCAAAATGTAACAGAAATTAAGAACTGTCGCGTACAATGGAGTTACTCTGTGATTGTCTGCTACAGAAATTCTTGTACTTTCCTCTGAAGATCTGGTCAAGTACTGGGCTGCTCAGCTGGTGAGGGGCCTAGATAACAGCTCACGGGGCACAAACTGGACTTTCCATTTCAGCTTAAGATCATGTGCAGGGGGCATGACAGATGGGTCCTTTGAAATAAATGTTTTTAAAAAGCCTGTTCCTGCTTTAATGTAACACAACGTGTTCTGAGCTTTAGAAGCTGTCTGGAACCACGTGGCTTTACATAGTGTGTGAGATGGCAAAGGGCAAATTGATTTTATCACAGAAAGTAAGAATTAATGTTTTATGCTTTTGTGTCTGGGTTGTCTTTTGCTCACTGTCTTCTAAAGCACCGTCCTGCTGTTTCTCTGCAGCTCCTGTTATTTCTATGCCACCCCAGGATGTCCAGAATTTCACAGGCAATGATGTCATTTTTGGCTGTGAGGTGTCAGCCTATCCTATGCCACACCTTGAATGGAAAAAAAAGGGGAATAAAATGTTTCTGCCAGGAGATGACGCCCACATCTCAGTACAGGTAAAACTTGAGTTTTCCTTGTTATAGGGTTTGGGATGAGGAGTAGGGGGATTAATGAGTTAATTCCTCCTGCAGAATACAATGGTGTT
Source organism: Coracias cyanogaster (assembly GCA_033124195.1). Lineage (NCBI taxonomy): Eukaryota > Metazoa > Chordata > Aves > Coraciiformes > Coraciidae > Coracias > Coracias cyanogaster. The sequence continues at coordinate 117,373 of JAVSBS010006061.1, forward strand.
AAGATAAGTAGATGCTCAACAGGGGCCTTCTGACTATGTAAAGAATTATGATTCCAGTCAGTGCAAGGATTGTTGCTTTGGCAGTCCGAGCAGGGGAAATAACAGCCAGGGTACCAGCTGGCCTGCTTCAGGGAAAGAAAAGATGGAAGATTCTCCTTACGTAGGTCTGATTCTGGAAAAACTGATCAAATATATAAATGGAACCTAAAAGAGGTGCTTTCTGGGAAGGATGGCTGTTGGCAACCGCTCTTCTACTCGTGATGCAGAAGCACAATTCTGGCAGGTATCTAAACTTCTCCTTTGCAAGACGCTGTTTCTGGAGACCTGCCATTCGGGTTTGGTCCCTGAGGCGCTCAGAAGGAAAGCAAAGAAACTTGTTCATTTCAGGGAGGACATTGTGTTTCATCTGAGGGGAAAGAGCAGAATGGCATTAGAATAGACTTCAAGCACATCTACAAATAGTCTGAAGATTTGAGCCAAAATTAACTCAAGATGCTAGTTGTTTTAAATGGCAATAACATTCCGGGGAGACGAGCTAACAGCTGATGTACAGGCAGACTGCAGTGAGGGTGAAGTCTGCATCTGCAAGTCTTCTCGAATGGACAAAAAATAGGAACAGAGACTACACAGAGAAATGCGTGGCAAACCTGGCTTTCTGGACACACAACCCAAAACCATTATAATGCAAGGGACACGAGGCACCTCCTGAACAAAAGGTAGAAAAAGCAAACTGAAGTACTAAGTGTCTAAGGAATTTAATAATGTTTCCAGAAGCAGCATGAAACACAAGTGGGATTAGTGGACTTCGAGGTGCTCAGACACAACGGTGAAAGGAGCCACATCAAAATGCTGGTCACTCCAGAGCCTTAACTGAACCCTACTAACCTCTCATTACTAGATTCCGTATTTCCATTAACATCTGTCTATGGGTTTGGGTTATTGGTTGGAAAAGAAAGCTCACCCTTTTAAGAAGCTTAAGCCTGCATCAGTTGAAACTGATTGTCATGCAGAGCGAAAGCTCAGGGTACGTCCTCCTAAGCCATTCAAACCTGGATGCTGAGTGTCAGCCTGGTCAGGCGCTGAGCAACTCACCCAGACCCACCTGCCACTCTCGTCCTGAAGAAATGTTGAGCTTGAGAACGGGTGGCAATGCTTTGAAGCAGCAGAAAGAATGGTGCTGGGAGGAGCACTGAGAATCAATAGCCTGAGAAGGAACAGGAATGAGAGCACTGTGAGGGGCAACAAAGTTCAAAGGGCAGAGATGGGAACACGTGTATTCAGAGGGACAGAGCAGTCAGTTAAAACACAGGGCAGCAGAAATGAACAGAATCAAAGGGTGATGGCAATAAACAAAAAGCAAGGTTTGGAACGATACTTAACCCATCCACAATTATTTTGAGAAATATCATGGTGTCTCCTAGCTACTTAATTCCAACTGTTGCTTTCTCTTCTCAAAGGCAAGAGGTGGGCCTCAGAAGTACGGTGTGACAGGCTGGCTGCAGATTCAAGGTCTCAAAAAATCGGATGAAGGCGTTTACATCTGCCACACCAAAAATAAGCACGGTGCAACATACGCCTCTGCAAGATTAAAAGTCATTGACGGTATTTTTTTTATTTATTTGGATGTAAAGAATATAAAAATGCACACAAGCAGGCAGCAAAGGATGGGTTTGTCAGAATGCAAATGAAGGATATAAGAAATTACCTACGGATGTCCATATTTAAACTTTTCTGTGTGCTTTCCTTTAACTTTAGCCCCTAGCAGGACAATATTGCAGTATTTTACTGCAAAATACACCACCTTCCAGAAAACAGGAAGCTGTGGATTATAGCCATACAGCTGAGACGTATTATTCCACTGTCCTTATCCTACAGAAGTCCTTTGATGTTAGTAGGAACTCTGCACCCAGAACAACAGCTGGTGTAGCTGAGGGAGTCTTTGAACCATCGCAGTCCTGCTTAGCTGTTTATTTTTCAAAAAATTAGGAAGGAAACAATTGTTGCTCCCTAATGAGAGTGTTTGGAAAAGTGTAAGAAATAGCTTTGCTATTGTTTTGCATTGGGTCCAGTCCTGCAGAATAACATCCTTGTAATAACATCAGGGAGAAGTGGGTTTCCTGGCAAGGGCAGGACAAAGATGCATTGTTTTTTATTTGCCTCCCAGTCTAGAGGAGTTTGTCACTGACCTTGTTTCTGCAGGTGGTTTTCAAACCTTTCCTGGCTCTTGTCATATGTTCAGGTGCATACAATCTGCACAGGACTGAACTCGTAGTTTGCTAGTATTGGGAATTAAATGTATTTTCAACATCTTAAAATGTGAATGATAGAGAAATTTGCTCATGTGATGAGCTTCAGTGGTATGAGATCAAGTCATCAAATAAAAACTCTCTCCTTTTAATAGATAACAGGGATTCAGAAACACGAGCTTGCCGTACAGCTCCAAAGCCATACCTTCCTCTTTGTTCCTATCTACCAATAATTTAATCTGGATTCGCTTATGTCTTGCAGGCTCATCTCCTGCATTTACTGCTGGCAGTAGAAGTGCGAGCTATAGCATTGAATATGGGGAATATGATGACCATTATGATGATGAAGATGAGGAAGAATACGAATCCGGGGACTATGAAAACTGAAACAACTCCAAATAATAATTTTTATACATCTGTTGTCCAGCACCTTTCACACTCTGTTATATTTCCTAGTAGTTTCTGTGCTGTAAATGGCTCCTCTGATAACACACATATTCACTTGTGTATCCACCTTCCTGAAATGCAACTCTGGCTGAAGTGTATCACGCTACTTACCACAAATAAGAACAGTTGTAAAACCACACACTTAGACTGTTAAATAAAATTCTTAAACATGCACCTGTCTACTAAGTATACTGAAGGGATCAAATGTCATATTAAATTTTTTAATGTAAATTATCATTTCTTTCCAACATTCCAGCAAAAATGTCCTTACTTAAAATTTTTACCTTGTATCAATTTCCTTTTTCCTAGAATATACTAAGAAATATCAAGAGATTGTTCACATGGCAACAAGCGTAAGTATGAAGGTTGCAAAACAACCTTTGATCTCCTCAGTTCATGTTTTCTCTTAAGTTTCAACAAGATTTTCCTTCTCATTTGAAATTTTCCACTGTTGGTCTCATCAAGGGCTAATTACCTGTCTTTTAGGGGGGTTATTTTGTTGGCCTTTAACACATATATGAGGCAATTGCTGTCTAAAGCAAGTAAGTGCTGTTTTACTAGCAATACTCAAAAATACTCCATTTTCTTGTGCATTCAAACAGATGGGCACACCTTTTGTCTTCTTCTTGTAACAGTTAGTGCGCTACTCCTCACAGCGTCAGCTTCTTCCCGCCAGCCTAGGCAATGCTTCAAGATTTGAAAACATTCTTTTTACTCTGGGCAGCAGCATGTTTGGTGAGAATTACTGCAGTTTAAAGAAGGCGGCTGTTCCGTAGCTCAGTGAATGCCCTTCAAACACAGATACATGCACAGCAAAGCCAGGATTTGTCCTTCGTTTTCAAATGCCCACGACTTGCTCCTATAGGAGCAAGGACGTAGACATGACAAGAGAAACAGCCTCAAGTTGCACCAGAGGAGGTTTAGGTTCCTAAACTACGCAGACCACTAAGGAGGCAGTTACACCTGTTGGCTGAGAACAGCAGCAGTAAGTTACTGAATGATATTAATGACTAAGGAAGCAAAAGTTCAGGCATCTGCGTGTAAAGCCTCAGTATTTGCAGTCTTTGTTATCCAGTGCACAAAGCCATGTCGTGATTACTGCACACACTGAGGTAATTAGCAGTGGAATTAATGGAGTTAAAGAAGTCTTACGGGCAATCTTACTGTTTGCATACACATACTGTGTGGATTTTTTAAGGTACAGACAGTGCATCACAAATGCTCCCTTTAATGCGCTATGGTTTTTTGCCATTAGGCAGATTTTTCCTTTCAATTTGAATTACATTAAGAGATTGGCTATAGGCTGTGTTTGCCCTGAGGTGTTATTGATCTTTGTCCAGGTAGCAAACAAGCAAAGAATAATTTATTTTGTTTCAGACTTCCTGGAGTACTGTCAACTTATGAATAGAAAGCATGCCACTGTGTCATTGGAAAGATTAATTAGTTTTAATTAGGTGCGTGAAACGGCTTCATATTTAACTACTGGTTTTGTTGCTATGGGCTCTTGCTGCTCTTCATAGAGATATGTCTAATAACTTTTTTTGCTCACCAACAATATACTCACTTGAACATAAAATTGTCTAGTAGAAATCACTTTTTTTAATATACATTTTTAAGCAGCTATTTTTTATGGAACTATTTAACTGCAGACATATCTTCAAGATCAATTGTGATCTGCATTGCAAATGAATTAATTAGATTACTAAACCAATCACTAAATTGTGGCAATATATACTGGTGTAGCCTAGTACGAGGCACAGAAAATAATCTTCAAATCATTAGCCATAGAAATAAATTAGAATTCCTCAAAGATTTTTGCTGTTATTAATGTAAAATGAAAATCAGAAAGAAAAGAATGTTAGAATGAGAAAAAGTATAGCAGAACCATAGAAAAGACCAGTCTGCGAGAGTTTGGCCTGACGGACTATGTCTGTTTATAAAAAGCTAACTTTCCCAGAACAAAGGTTCTAAGTTAAATATAGTGCATTTGTCTCTGAATGCTTTTTAAACTGTATTTAATAATTTGATGTAAATTATCAACCATTCCTTTCAGTAAGAAAACCGCATTTTAGGAAAAATCCTGATGTGATGGGAAAAAAAGAAGGAACACTGATACCTTGAACATTTGCTAGTTCTTTTTTTCGGGGGACAGAAATGGCTGGTTTTCTTTATATGCTTTAATCAAGTCACTTAAAATTAAATAAAAGAAGCACGGAGAAGATTCAGCCCTCTCTAAGCAGCATGGCAAATGAATGGATCTAATTGTGAATGCATTGCCTGTAGCAACAGACCTATTCACCTAATCTAAACTAACAGCAAATTCAGGAAGTGGGTTTTATTCCACCTAGCAGAAAATGAGACAGATTTGAGCTGGAAACTGTGTAATACTAACGGGAGGTCTCAGGACTGCGTCTGGTGAGGGAGACCTAAAACCCTTCTTTATTTTGCCATTCACTATATACAGCAAGAATTTAGTTGTTATATTCCATGGAAGCAAGTCTGAACTTACGGCACAACCTCCTCCTGTTGGTGCCTGTCACACAAGCATCTTCACTGTGTCACTTCCCCCTCCCATGTAAAGATAAAGGAATTGTGTAAAAGTTCCCAAATACATTATACTCCTTAATGCAGCTTTGTCCTTTGAGTTAGGACTCGGACATAGTCTGGGGTAGTTTCACATTCTAACATTCTTACTCACTGTGTTAAATCTCAGGAGTTTTGTCAGGTGTTAGTCTAGGAATCCATTAATACTTTAGCTAGACCAATTATTTTCCCCTTAAAATAATCATGCTATAGTTGACAGAAATCGGATATAGGAATGCAGTTGCCTGCGTCTCAGAGATTAAAACGATTCCACTGACAATTAAATAAGGTACAAACAGTCAGATGGCTGCACGGTGCAGCTGAGCGCAGAGCTGAGCATGTGCTCACTGCCGACGTCGCAGTACAAGCTTTGTGCTCTCCACTGCTGTCCTGCTGTCCATGCCCATCCATCGACACAGAACAGGGACCCAGGCTGGAGGGGAACGGGTCTTCCTGGCTGACAAACACACGCGCTCCCAACAAGCTGGAAACTGCCTCAACAGAAGCCACAAGCTCTCGCTCACCCTCAGCTACAAACGCTGCTCATACACTCCGCTCAGCTCCTGAAGGACTGAACTTACTAACCTCACTTCTGTATGTCTTTGCAGAGGTGCGCGGCACCGCCTGGGCAAGGGCCCGTCACCTGGGGTGGGATTCAGAGTCCTCGACAGAGCTGACGCTCTGCTCACAGGGTCAAGGTCTTTGAAGGATATGCAAGAGCTTCTCCTTACTTTTTCAACCCATACTGGCAAGTTGCTGCCGGTTCTTCGGACAGTTTGTAATTGTATTCTACCAGCGAGTCTCTCCAATTTTCTGCATTATAATTTATGGCTGACTTTTCTTACCCGCAAGCCACCAGTTCACTCCCTATTCCTCCTCAGTCCTGGGAATTCCTCTGTTTTGATCCATCCCTCTGCTCTTTGTTTAAATCCTTTCTGTTCCCTTTCATCTATGTGTATCACCAGCCCTTTTATTCTGCTCCTGGTATGTTTTGCGACTTTTCCTTTCTTTTAGACTACAATTCTATTTCCTCACAGGGTGCAGGATGAAAAACTGGGTTAAGGCACACACGAGGACTGAGGAGTCATTAGGGCACTGGGTAATCTGAGCCAGCTTTTCAAGAACAGTCCATATGTCTTTTGGAAGTGCCAGCCACCAGCGTCAGTTGTGAGGGCAAGAGACCGTCTTCCATTTTCATTTTGCTTCGTTCTCCAATACTCAGTGAAGGTATTTTGGACAAAAGCATATGGTTCAGTGACAGTATTATCATTCGCTGTGATAGTTCATTTACAAAAAAAATCACTCTTCCTGCCCCAATTACGTTGTTGTAACTGTTCCTCGACCACACTGCTAGAACGTGAATCAAGCTGGGAATATTCCTTTTTTTCATTCCTGGTCCATAGCATCTTCCATTTCCAGAGGAATTCTTTGCAGGCTATTCTTTGGGGCTACCAGGCTTCACATGGGAATTTTTGCAATGTGGCTGATGGAGCAGGAGGGAAACATGACTCATTTCACAGCAAGTCTATCATCAAGTTTTACCCTGGGCTCTGTTTGGGTCCATGCTGTACAGCATCACTGCTCACCTATAGCAGGACAAGGAATACTGAGATTCTTCTCTTGCTTTGGCCTTTCTTAGGTTTCTTCATTAGTGACTAAAGCTTATTGCTGTGATTGCATATGATGCAAAGTTGTACATGCACACAGTCTTCGACAGGGTCTGTAACCCACACCACAACCTCACCAATTGCTCCCCAGGACAGCAGCTCACATACCTACAGTGTCACTTTTTAGGAAAACAACCGCTTTTGATGTAGTGACAGGGAATGCACCATCCTTTGGTGCCGGTTATTCCAGCGGACAACTGCCAGCATCACTTACTTGTGTTCCGAATGTGTTCAGCTTCAGTTTATAGTGGTTAGAGTCAATTACACCTTTAGTTAAGAAGCTGTCTGCATCGAAACAGGTTATTCCCGTGCAGGTACTCATAGGCATTGTTCAAGTCACTTTATGTCCTTAACTTGGATAATCTCCATATTGACCTTCTTCTGTCTGTGATCTATATGGTATGTTCTCTGCACTAACCCTAAATTATTCCTTTAACTCTAGAAAGAGAGTGTGTTGGATCAGACTCTTGTCTTTGTAGTACTTGAACTTAAGAGCAAAGTATCTGTGTTAAGAGTTTGCTGTTGCAGACTCCACCTGTTACCTGTACCAGTGGTCAGCAAAAATGGAATTATCCAACTGGAAAATGAGACAACCCTGTTCCCTAAATGTAACTTCTTCAATCCTTTATATAGAGGAGGCTTCCCCTTTCCTGGGATAACTGAGCAAGCTGTCCCTTCAGATGCAGCTGTAACCACCTGAGCGCCTCCTCTTTGGCCTTCTGGATTGAAGCAGTGTTCTTGGGGTTCTCTGTAACACGTGGGGTTTCTTCCACTCTCAGGAACCTCCTAGCGCTTTCCAAAGCAGAGAGAAACTCCCAGCTGTTGCCCTGGTCTGAAAACCATCTAAGCACCACAGGCTTTGGTTTGGACCTTCTAAGAAGCATAGAGAGAGCAGCAGGCCCATGTTTATTGACTGTTGATCTATACATGTTGGCCATCAATGTTACATTGACTTACATCCACGCAAGTCACAAATAGCTGGCTGTGGAGTACTCTTAGAGGTCTCCCACTGCCTGTGTGAGAAGCTCCCACGTTCACTGAGGAAAGCTTTCCTTACGCTGGTGCTGTCACAACCTGAGAGTAGATTCTTTGAAACCTGCAAAGCCAGGTACAGATTTATCGCAGCACTGAAATGAGGCAAGTACCGAACCCAGGGCCTCTCCCGTCGGGACAGACTCCCCGCTTGGCTGCTGGGCAGGAACAACGGCCAACAGCCCCAGGCCCGCGGGCTGTGGGGGACAACGGGCAAAATGGCGCTTCCCGCGCCGGGCTGCGGCTGCCGCTGCCCTTGCCCTCGGCCCTGGCTCCGCCGCGCGCC